>JAODAL010002423.1:0-196689 GCA_025379985.1 Phyllomedusa bahiana | reverse complement strand
AGGGATGTGCTTGTCGGGATTTTTTTGTGATTTTTTAAAAACCTAAGTGTTTGCTAAGATGTAGCACGTATCCATTTGACTGTTGTGGATGTTAATTTCAGCTTCTCCAGCCTTGTTTGGGTGTAATAATGAAGGTTGTTGTCTCTCCCATAGACTTTAATGGTAATCGCTCATAATCGATGCTCACTATCGAAAAACCTTATCGATAGCGGCCGACTATCGACTATCGCTCGATCTCGATAGCCAACGCAATCGCTCAACACTACTCATCACTAGTTATGATTACAGTTGATTTTTAATTATTTTCACCACAAATTGATATAAGCCGACCTAAACTGAAGTGCTCAGATTTATGTAGAATTTAACTTTTACCCAAATCCAAAGCACAACACTACTCTTTATGAATTAGTTTGAATTTAACAGGCTTTGCCATGCTGGCCTCTATTTCCTCCTACCAGCAGCATGGTAGATGAGGTTGAATTCACAAAAACAGGTTGTTTAATTGCATGGCAAACACAGCAAACAGTATAATAACATAATATAGTGGCATCTCATGATAACATCTCTTGCAAATAAAAGACATGTTCAGCAGCAAAAGATTAAAGTGTAAGACTCGTCTCAGTCCCAATCGTCTGCAGATATCTTTAAGGAGGGTAACATAGTCACACTGAGGTTCTTGCACAGTTGGTTACACCATTTCACCCTCATAACATACTGGCATTCATCTTACAAGTTGCTATTTAAATAAACCTTTTAAATAAGTGTTTGATTGACAGCTGTTTTAATTATGTGACTTTTTATGTCTTTTAAATGCATTATCAATCTTATACACTTATAATCAGAAAAAGAACACAGACTAAAATGTATTATTCCCTTTGGCTCAAAGCAGCTAATCCGAAGGTTGGCAGTCTTTCATCTAGGACTTTGCAAGGAGTTCCAGCATGGAGGCCCCCATTATTGTGACCTTTTTAACATGTCTAAGTGATGTAAGAAGATACAAAAACTGAAAATCTAATATTTAATTAATACTGATAAAAAGATATGAAATGTTAAGAAGTATATAGGAATAATGCATACTGTTTTGGTCACTTCCTGTCATCAACATTGCAGCAGGATTTCATCAAAGTCAAGTTACTAGGTATTTATTTTTTAAAAATATGTAATTTTAGGTAGACTTCAGACAATATTTTACTGGGAAAATTTAGCATCATTTTACAGTTGCTGTTTTGTGCTCACCACATCAATGCTTAACCCTGTCCATTTATTCTTAGACAACATTTCATGCATATAATGTAAAAATAGCCATAATAATTATGCTCATTTTGTGTTTCTTTAATTGTTGACTGTAATAGGTTTTCTTCCTTCCTTTTATTTGAAATCTCTACTTTGAGGCCCTAGAATTACTAAGCTTCTCCGTGCTAATCATCGACAAGGGCTTGCATTTAAAGATAGATTGTAAACTTCCTAATTAAAGCTTTGCATCACAGGAGCCCAAAAAAGGCCCTGTTAGTGTTAAGGGGCTGTCAATGTGTGTGAGCTGAATATTCTCATTGACCTCAGCACACAAAACAGTATAACATGTGTGAATCACATTAACCCTTTGTAAACATGAATCTATGATCTAGGGACCACTACACTTGTGATGCAAATTGCAAATCAACTGGATCTTAAGTTTATATTTTTAACTCCTCAAAAATGAATATGAGAATTCCAAAGTCTGCAAGTTTTACATCTAGATTTCAGAAACGTGTAACATTACTCATAGACCTTGGCTGAGCTAACTCTTTCTTATCAAATATTTTTAGAGATATGTTTTTCCAAACATTAAAGATTCCAGCAGTGGAGAAACTGTATACAGCTTGAACTGTGGTCTGCATATCTTTACACAGTACACATCTGCTCTCCATAATATGGGACACCTGCACAATTAGACTTTTTCTTAAAGAAACTACAGTAGCAATCGATAAGCAGACCTCCAATAATCACTGTATGAAAGTAATGATATAGTCAATATATGAAACAATGTATCTCTCTCCCACTAACAATCCCATCACTGGCTCTATGACATCTTTGATGTGTTTCATAGAGTCTACCCTGTAATTACTTTTGACCACAGTATTATTAGCTTACAATCAGTCCTATTTATGTTGGCAATACAAGGTAACTATTTAAAATAGTAGAGAATAACAATTTTCAATGTTACATTGATGGTGATATTCACGTCAAGGTAATTTTGCTAGGATTCAAAAGCTAGTGCTTTAATCTCAATATCTTATCTTTCCTCATTTCTGCCTTAGATTCTATTGCAAAAAGTCACTTTTCATCCTACTACATCATATGGATGCAATAGAAGCCATCTCACACTTACAGTCACTAGAATTAGTTCTTAGGAGCTAGTAGGAAGATTTTTTTGAATATGGAGGCTGCTTACTATTTTGTGTTTTTTATCCAGACCATGTAAATGAGGCATAAATGGTCTTGTTCAAAAAGGTGCCTGTTCGGTTTGACACTCGTTCAACTAAACCTTTAAAACAAAAAATATAAACACTTTATTAATGCTCACCTTTTACCAGTAAAATGAGGTTCAGGTAGTCCATGTATATCCTGTTGGTGACAATGGAGAAAGCCTTGTTGGACTCCAGGCGAAAACTGACATGTATTCCAATAGCAACGTTGTTCTCCTACACCAAATAAATATAAAAACATAGGTCAATGTGAATGAACGGGGCTGTGCCAGTTATTTGGCATCAAAAAAGTTTAGTAGACTTGTTCCATAGATATTTGAATAGTCACATTCCAAACTTTGGCGCCATAAGCTCCTGCACAACACTTTTTTAATGCGCCAAAGGTTTGGAGCGTTATGGGGATGTGTCACTCCACATTCATAGAATTAGACACAATTATGATTTTTGATGCCAAGCTTTGGGGCATAACAGTTAGAACAGCCAGACCAGGCTAAAGGTGGTGCCTGAGCCTGACTTGTCGTATTGGAACTACAATAGGCCTCTTTGTAAGAACTGCAGAAGAACAGGTTCATACATTGTGCCGCATTTTACACTGCATTAAAGCTATTTAGAACTGGCCTGTCTGCGCCATTGTTCATACATATATATTTACTATTTTGCCATAAGCAAACTTAAACTCTATCAGTTCTCTATCTGTAAAACACTAAAACATAACTTTTATTATGTATAACTCTTAACCTCTATGCTCACTATTTAAAAACCTGATTTCTAACCTCATCATTTAACCCTTTTAGCTTCTGAAAGAGGGAATAACTCCCTATCTATTATCAAGTCTGCTCCACCAGACTTGATAATAGAAAGGGAGTTATTCCCTCTTTCAGAAGCAAAAAGAGTTAAATGATGAGGTTAGAAATCAGGTTTTTAAATAGTGTGCATAGAGCTTAAGAGTGGTGTTGAGCGATTACGTTGGCCATCGACATCGGTTGATGGTCGATAGTCGACCATCATCGACAAGATATTCGATGGTAGATTATGATCGATGACCATTAAAGTCTATGGGAGAGCAACAACACCTTCATTCTTACACCCAAACAGGGATGGAGAAGCTGGAATTAACATACACAACAGTCAAATGGATACGTTCTACATCTTAGGCAACACACTTAGGTTAAGAAGCCACAGAAAAAAAAATCACAGACCCATTCACTATCCCTGTCTTGCACCACAGCAAGACCCTTAAACCTGCATGAACCACAAATTAAAAAGTGCCAGAAGGCAGTATGATTTGAACCATCATTTTACTTGAAACTGGACATTGAATATCCCTGTCCTGGAATGCAGAAAGAGCCCAAACCTGCAGGGCCCCCAGTTTTAAAAAAAGGCCCGGAAAAAGGAGTCTTTAAAACCCACCATTTTAGTTTCACTGGATTTTGACTATACCTGCCCGGGGGCCCAGCATGACCCAAAAAACCTGCATGACTCCAGTTTAAAAAAAAGTGCCAGAAAAAGGAGTCTTTCAACCCCCAATTTAGTTAAAACTGGACTTTAAACCCTAAAAACCTGCCCTGGATTTGCGGGTAATAAACCTTTAAAACCGTTGCCCCTAAAATTAAAAAGTGCCGGGAAAAGGAGTCTTTCCCCCAAACCATTTTAGTTGAACGGGACAGGGACTATACCTGTCCTGGACCGCATTTATGACCATTAAACCTTTTGGGCCCCCCAAAATTAAAAAGTGCCGGGAAAAGGAGTCTTTAAACCCAAAAATTTTAGTTTCCCCTGGACTTGGGATTTATCCCTGTCCTGGGCCAAGAATATCCCCCAAAAACCTGCATGACCCCAGTTTAAAAAGTCCCGGGGAAAAAAAGGGTCTTTAAACCCAAACCATTTTAGTTTCCCCGGACTTTGGGAACTTCCCTGTCCGGGGGCCACAGCATGACCCCCAAAACCTGCATGCCCCCAGTTTAAAAAAAGTCCCGGAAAAACGGAGTCTTTAAACCCACCTTTTTTGTTTCAGGGGGATATTAAATATACCTGCCCCTGGGCCCAGGTGACCCCCAAACCCTGAATGACCCCAGTTTAAAAAAAGTCCCAGAAAAGGAGCCCTTTAACCCCATATTTTAGATTTAAGGGGGGAAAAATTAAAAAAATTACCCTGTCCGGGCCCAACAGCATGAGCCCCAAACCTGTTGCCCCAGAAAAAAAAGTGCCGGAAAAGGATTTTTTTTTCAACCCCCTTTTATTTGGGAACCCTTGGCCCTTTTGACTAAAACCTGTCCGGGGCCACAGCATGAGCCCCAAACCTGCATGCCCCCAGATTAAAAATTTGGGGAAAAAAAGGGAGCTTTAAAACCACCATTTTGGGTTTCACTGGACTTAAAATGCCCCCTTTTTCCTGGGTACGCTTCCCCCACCCTTTATGAGTGGGAAAAAATTTGGGGTTCCCATTTGGGAAAATACTGGGGGTTTAAAAGGGCTCCTGTTCCCCCCAAGTGCCCTTTTTTTTGGGCCCATTTTTTTCTCATTTTTAATCAAGTCTGGGGGAAAAATTGTCTTCTGTACTTTGTTCTCTGTCCTTTGCTCCATACTTCATTTTCTTGAAAAAAACCTACTTTTGGGTCAATTTTTCCCTGTACCCCCCTTGTAAAATTCAGGGGAATTTTTTTTTACCAGTATATTGTACATGCAAGTTTTTTAGTATTTTTAATTTAGAAAAAAACATTTTTTAAAATAGGAGGGGAATCCCTTTCATGTCTTTGTTTTTTTTTTTTAAATTTGTTTTAAAATGGGTTGTCTAATACAGGGATTGATGCTTTGGTTTTAAAAATTTTTGCAAAACAAGTCATTTTGCAATATGTGTCCATTAACAGTGTCCTTTCCTATTCTTTTCTGACAGCACCATAAACCCCTTTACCATCTTGGGCAATTGTGGAAAAAAACAAATGTTTTGTTAGAAACAAAATTTTTTTTTTTAATAGGCCCCGTAGTTTTGCTGCATGTCACGCAAAAATGCCCCAAAAAATTTAAAGCATGACCCTTTAAACCCCCCTTTTGGGAAAAATTTTGGGGAAAGAAAAAAAGTTCTGGGGTTTGACAAAAAAAAAAAACTTTTTTTAATAGGCCTTTTATTTTTGCTGCATGTAAAAGCAAAAAAGCCCCCAAAAATTAAAACATGACCCTTGAGCCACTTTGGGGCAATTGTGAAGAACAAATGTCTGTTAGAAAAACAATTTTTTTTATAATAGGGGCCCGTAGTATAGCTGCTGTCACAGCAAAATGCCCCCCAAAAATTCAAAAAATGACCCTTTAGCCCCTTTGGGCAATTGGGGAAGAACAAATGTTGGGTTGAAACAAACATTTTTTTTAATAGGACCGGGAGTATTTCTGCATTTCAAAGCAGCATGACCCAAAAAATTATAAAAAATGGGCTTCTTCGCCAATGTTAAAATTGGAGGGGAAGAAAGCCAAATTAGAAACCACATTTCTGGGGTTTCCAAAAGGACCCTGATTATTGCCCGTTTTCTCCAGCAAAAATGACCCCCAAAAAAAAAAATTTTAAAAATTTTACTTTTCCCGGGCCCCTATTTAAAAAATTTTGGGGAAGGGGAAATTTTCACTTAAAAACCACATTTCTGGGTTTCCCAAAAGGGCCATGAAATTTTTGTGTATCTCACAGAAAAATTTGGGTCCCAAAAAAATTTTTAAATATGACTTCTCAGCCACTATTTAAAAATTTTTGAGGGAGGGAAATGCCACTTGAAAAACCACATTTTTGTTCCCAAAAGGACATGATTATTGCTGTATCTCACAGCAAAAAATTGGGCCCCAAAAAAATTAAAATATGATTTCAGCCAAATATTTTTAAAAATTTTGAGGGAGAAATGGCACCCTTAAAAAACCACATATTTTTGTTCCCAAAGGACCATTAAATTTTAGCTGTATCCCCACAGCCCAAAATACCCTCAAAACCATCGAAATTTCGAAAAAAATCTAAGATAAAATGGTTAAAAGGAAAACCCTTTTTGTCATGAAAAACCCTTGCTGTCTTTTTCCAGTCTCCTCACAGCAAAACCCAAAAAAAAAACTTTTTGGAAAAGGGAAAAAAAAATTTGCATTTAAAAAAATGATAATTTTTAAAAAAAAAAAATTTCAAGAGGGCCCAATTTTTTTAAAAAATTTAAATTAGACCGACAAATAATCTTTTACCTCGGGAATTTTTCCCCCAACAACATAAACAAACCCTTTCCAAAACTTAATAAAAACCCAAAATTCCCCTTAATTTTTTAAAAACCAATTGCTTTTTCCCTTTAAAAAATCTTTTTTAATTTCTTCCCCCCCAATTTACCCTTTCCCCCCTTTCCCCCAACCCAACACCCCCCCTAAAATTTCCTTCCCCCCCCCCCCCCAAAAATTTTCCATTTTTCACCCAAAAACCTTTTTTAAACATTTTCCCCCAAAAAATTTTTAACAAATAATCCTCACCCCAAAAATTTTCTTTTCCTGGTGTTTGGGGGTGGGTTTATTGATGGTTTGGGGATAAATAAAAGTTGAGGGTATAAAAATTAGGTTTATTTTTGCTCTCCCAGCCTTTTGGGAATCTCTCGGGGGGATGGGTTAGGCACTTAATAAGCCGCCGGGAAAAAGATTCTCCAGTTGAATTCCCAAACAGCAATTTTCCATTTCCTGCATTTAAAAACCCCTTTTTGGGGGGGTTTGGGGGAAAGTGCTGGTTTTGTTTTTTTGTTTTGGGGGAAATAAAGGGAAAGGGGGCCACCCCCTTTAAATGTTGTTCATTTTGTGGGGTCCTTAAGGGAGGATCAGTTGGAGGGGGGAAATTGGGGAGCAATTTAAGGGACCTTCATGGGGGGAGATGGACCTTTATTTTTTGGGGCCCCGGGGAGGGGGGGGATGCAAACTTATTTCCTCCTCTTCCTCCTCCGCCTCAAATTCGCGCCAACCCCTTTTTCCCAAAGGGAGGGACGTCGGTAATCAGTGTCTAGGGAAAACCCCCTCTCCCCCCCCCCCCCTCCCCCTCCTACGGTGCCTCCCACACAGTTAAACACCCGCCCCGACTTGCCCGAAAATGATGCCCCCCTGGAGTGATACGCCACCCGCACTAGCTCTGGCCCTGAAAACCCCTGCCTAATGAAGGGCCGGGTGGAAAAATTGTGAAAAATGTCGGGCCTGTGGATTTGACGGAGGGGAAAAGGGTCCCCTGTCCCCCATTGTGTCCGTTCCTTTCCCCCGTCGCTGGCGGGAAACCCGTTTTTTCAGAGTTTTCCAACGATGTTCCAAAAACTAAGATCAAACAATGTCCAAAGCTGCAAGTTTCATTGTTCCCCATGACCATTTTGGTGGCTTCTTCAAAAACTGGCAAAGGAAAGGTGCTTTGCTTTTTTCACCCCGCCTCCACTCTCCCGGGGGCTCAAAAAACCCCCAGGTCCGCACCGTGCTTGTCAAAGGGTGTTTTCCCCTTCGTACTGCTTTAAAAGGCATTGCGCTGCTACCCCAATTTGCTGGAGCTGTGGAGGGTTTGGGAAATTTCCCGCGTGTTGCCCAGTAAAAAAATTTAGACGGTTGGGGGAGGGCAAGCTGACGCTTTCAACGCAGCCAGGGCGGGACGAAATTGGGGGCGAACACCGTAAAATGCGAACTTAAAACTTCGAGCCTTCCTCAGCAGGCAGTCCAAAACCCGGGTAGCTCTTTAGAAAATTTTTGGAGCAAGGTTTTATGACATTTTGCCAGGGAAGGGGATGTGCCCAGCCTACCCATCTTAAAAAGGGGGGCCAGCCCGATTTCGCCCGGGTTTTTCGCCCCACCACCTTGCCTAGCACAAAGGTTTTTTGTACCCCGCCCCCGGGGTCGGTTTTCGTTTGGGGAGCTTTTCCACAAACTCCTGACCTGTGTGTGGACGGTCTCCAAGGCAGATTAATTTCAACACGGCCCGGTTTTCCCGGGGCCCGTGATGGGCCCCCAGAGGCCTTTGGGGGAAAAAACCCCCGCACCCCTCCCCGCGGTTTTTAAGAGCGTGCGCCGAGCCTGAGAGCCCAACCGGCCCCCAGGGGGCATCCACCCGCCCCACCGTGAGCTTCAAAAATTATAGGGCCTTGGCCGGTTCAGCCATTGTGCCCCCGGTGGGGAGATTTCCGACGTGCAACACCCTTTGGGGAAAATTTGTTTGGACACGGGTGGCCGGGAGGGGGTTTGTTTTTGGGAAAGGAAGAAAAATTTATCCTCTGTTTTGGGGGCGGGGCAAGGCCATGGGGGGGAAACCCCCATCTGTTAAACAGACGGAAGGAACTTTTCCAAGGCCAAAACCGGCTCCCCATTGGGTTTTGGTTTGGGGGTTTTGGGGTTAAAGTTTTTTCGCTAAACCTGGGGACAAGATGCAGACAAACGCCTTGAAATTTTAGGGAAGTGGCTGGCCGGGGCAGGGGAGGCTTTTCTGGAAAGGGGAAATGCCTGCGGGGCATTGTTTTTGGGGGAGGCAAGGGCCTGGTGGGGGAAAACCCCATCTGTATCACCAGACGGAAAGGCAAATTTCCAAGGCCAAAAAGCCTGGCAGCCGACATTCAGCTTTTGGGGCTTTGGAGGGTTTTGGGTTTAAAGTGTTTTTTTGCTCCCAACCTGGAAGACAGAAAGGGGCTGCTAGACGGGCCCTTTTCGGCGTGCGGTCGTAAAACTGGGGAAGGAGAAGGGGTAGGTGGGTTCTGGTGGTGCTGGGTGGTACCGGGCGACGGTGGAGGCTGAAGCGGAGCTGACCCCCGATCAGCTCTGAGAACATGGGCAGCTGGGAAAACCTTGGTTTGTGGCGGGGGAGGCGGGACAGAGGGTGTGACAGTGGTTGGAGGCCCGGCGTGGTCGGGCCTTTTTTGGCCAAGTGTTGCCCCATTTAACTCTGCATTCGCGCATGTGACTAGACATTTTGGGGGTGGTTAACCAAAAAAGGGTTCTTGCCTTATTTATGCTTTTACGGCAAAAGGCGGCAAGGAACGCTGGGTGAATCAGAGGCTTGGTCAAAAAAGGGCCCCAGGCTTGAGATCCTGGACTTTTTGACGGCGATAAGCGAGGATGGGGTTTGCGCGACCGTGGTGGGGGAAATTTATTCAGCGGTTTTGCCCCCGCCCTCTCCCTTTTTGAGGCGGAACCCCATACTGACATTCCCCAGTTTTACTCCTCGCCATGATAAGGCCACAAGCAAATTCTCTAAAAAGACCACATTGGATCCGCAATGTCGTCTCACATCCAACACGGTGACTTTTTCTGACATTCTGCACCAGGACTGCAGGCTACAACAAGAGGGACTGAAAGGCGTTGCCGACCCCCCCGGGATTTTTGCGATTGCCCGGTTTTCCTTCTCCTCCTCTGATGGCATCAGTAAATGGGCGTAGAGCAGAAAAAAATCTCCCTTTGGCCTCTTTCTTTTAACACCTTCTACCCCAACCCGCTTTTGTATCAAAAGAGGTCCTCAAAAAATGGTTATCCACATGGTGGGTACACGGGGGTTGACATTTGGGTTTCTTCAGGGTTGGACGGATGCTGGTGATGCTGATGAGGACATTTGGGGCCCGTGGACGGGGAGGAAGGGAGGTAAGACTGCTGGATGCAGGTTGCATTAAACCACTGAAGGGGCAGATTGGGACGCTGTTCTTACTAGATTTACAGGGCCCGCCCCGCGTGACAGGCCCTACGGTTGAACTGATGTTCCCCTGGCATTCGTGTTGCCGCCCCAAATGGAAGGGCACCCTTTTCCGTACCTTAACCCCCATGTCCTCCCCCCTCTTTGCTCGCTTTCCCCCCTGATTTCGCTCCCTGTTCAGAAAAAATAAAAAATTTGAGAAGGATGGAAAATTTTTGGAAAGTCTTTATTAAAAGACGGGAAATCACGCATTCTCAAATCCCAAATCAAAACAAAATTTTGGATTTAAATATAAACTGCAAAGTAGATCTACAACAAGCTGGCCTCCCAATGAAAAAACCGTATCTGAAATGTATTCGGATAATAAAAGGTAATTTTTTTTGGGGACCTATCAAATTTACCTGTGGTGACTAAAAAATTGCAGTATTCACATTTAAGTGCAAGGGGGCCTCAATGAACAAAGCGTAGTCGCCCAAAGTAAAAAAAACAGTATCTGAAATTTTTTTCGGTTTTCAAACTATTTTTGGCACCATAACCTGTGCTGACTTGCTGGATTCATTTAAGTACAAGGTGGATATATCAACAAAGTTTTAATGGGCCCAAAAATTTAAAAAAACACCTATCTGAAATGTATATGATAATAAAAGTGGAGTTTTGCACCTAACAAAGAGACCTGCAGTTACTAGAAAGATGTTATCCTTAAGTTTTAGGCTGCCCCAAAATCCGGAAATATTTCAAAAGAAAACTGTTAAAAATAAAGCTATTGCAAGTCTACACTAAGTTTGGTGAACTTTATTCCCGTATTCTTTATGATTGTCTATTCGTATAATCAAGATATTTTTTGGCACCTTTCAATTCACCTGTGGTGGGTATAAAATTTGGATTCAAATTTAAAATGCAAGGGGATATATCAACAAAAGTGGAATGGGCAAAATTAAAAAAGAAAACCTATCTGAAATGTATATGATAATAAAAGTGGAGTTTTGCAATTTAAAAAAGAGACCTGCAGGTTACTAGAAAAAATGTGTATCCTATAAGTTTAGGCTGCCCTATCCGGAAATATTTAATAAAAACGTTTAAAAATTAAAAACTATTGCAGTGCAATGTCTCACTAAGTTTGGTGAACTTTATCCAATTTTTTTTAGATTGTCTGTGTTCGCCGCGGGGCCCCCCCCCTTTCCCCCCCCCCCCGGATTTCAGCAGTAGATGCTCCTTTAAAAAATTTTTTTTTTTTAACCCCCCATATAAAATCTTCCCTTCTTAATCTAACTAAATTGTAAGGATCACAGCTAATAGTAGAGGTTTCTCTGTGAAGAAATATAATAATTTCGCTGAGCTGTTTGGACACAAGCAGAGCGCACGTCCTTCTGCTCTGAGACGCTGAGAGGACACTGAGCTGAACAGGAAACGCTGTTCTATGTAAAACGAGGTCATGTGATTTTTCCAGCCAATCGCAACCATACACATCCCAGTCATGACATCGCACACACCTCTCACCCTGCTCTATTCTGTAATCTGATTTGCTGGCCGCCAAAATTACAGGAAGCGCCGAAAAAAGGCGCGAATCTTAATAGATGATGCACAGATTTTAACCTAAATTATCGCATGATCTAAAAAATCCGATCACCATAAAAACTGTGCCGATTTCAACTTTGTCGATAATAATCGCTCAACACTAATAATTTGTGATGAGCGATTGTGTCAACTATCGTTATCGAGTCTATAGTTAATATCGGCAATTATTATGACGATAGCTGATAGTTGATAACAGATTATCGCCGATGACCATTAAAGTCTATGGGAGAGGAACAACACCTTCATTCTTACACCCAAAAAGGGGTGGAGGAGCTGGAAGTAACATCCACAACAGTAAACTGGATACGTGCTACATTTAGGCCAGACAAGTAGGCAACAAGAGTCACAGACTATTCACTATCCCTGTCCTGTACACAGCATGACTCTTAAACCTGCATGACCCACAAATTAAAAAGTGCCAGAAGGCAGTATTATTTGAACCATCATTTTAGTTGAACTGGACATTGACTATCCCTGTCCTGTACCACAGCATGAACCTCAAACCTGCATGACCCACGGATTAAAAAGTGCTGGAAAAAGGAGTCTTTGAACCCCCATTTTAGTTGAACTGGATATTGACTATCCCTGTCCTGGGCCACAGCATGACCCTTAAACCTGCATAACCCACATATTAAAAAGTGCTGGAAAAAGGAGTCTGTAAATGTTATATGGATTAATATGGATTAATATGGCGGCCTTCGCAACACTGACAACAGGTGTAATTTACTATAAAATATGTATAAAACAATATGCGTACAACTGAGCTCTATGTCACAAACAAACGCACTGACTGCAATAAGAGTATTTAAATGTTATATGGATTAATATGGCAGCCTTCGCACCACTGACGACAGGCATAATTTACTATACAATATGTATAACACAATATGCATACAACTGAGCTCTATGCACCAAAAAGATGCACGGACTTCAGTAAAACTATTTAAAAGTTATAGGGATAAGTTATGCCGGTTTTTGGGAACACTGACACGCAGTGATTGCAATAGAACTGAAAACACAGGGACAATTTCAACTGCTATCAGCAGTCTGCTGGCCAAAAAAAGTGGTAGAAAACAATTCTTTCTCAATTGAAGATCACAGAACACACTGAGCTGCAAAATATCTTCCTTTCAAATGCCTCTCCTCCTGCTTCTCCCCTTCCCCGCCCCGCCTCACTCCCCCTGCGGCTGGACACACCAGTAGATATCCTTAAAACTTTCTCTAACTAAATAAGAAGTGAAATTCTCTAATCTTACTCTATTCTAAGCTGTAGGTGGATGGACGGTTTCTTGAATTAGAAGAGACTATCTCTCAGAGCTGTTAGAACAAGTATTGGTTTAAACGTAGAGAGACACGTCCTGCTGTGAAGTGTGATAGACAGAGTATGAGCTCAAACTGGAAATGCAGCTGCATAGATAAAACAAGGTCACGTGATATTTGCAGCCACTGAGATCCATACACTGCAAAGTGGTGACGTTGTATATCCTCCTCACCCCCCTCTATCCTCGGAGATGATTGGCAAAATGACAGGAAACGCTGAAAATGGCGTGATAGTAATAGATTATCTGTCAGATTGTCACCTAAAATATCGCGTGATCTGCAATTTCAGATCAGCCTTAAAACCGTGCAGATTTAAACTTTTTTCAATAATATCGCTCATCCCTACTCATAATCTTTAATCCATATAAGTTAAAAATGTATGGCTCCCATCCTCTGATGTGTTTCAGGTACACAGCCCTTACTTGTAGAGTAAAAATTTGGATTCACTACGTCCCCAACCCATATTTTTTCTCTTACCCTATACCTAGCCATAAACCTAACCCTAAGGGGTTACCCCTTCTGGTAACTGGAAATTATGTTGGACATGCAAGTGATGTCGTACTGGAAGTAATGCTGCACCAGTAGTGCTGTAGGATCAGAATTTACATGGAACAGATATTTTACCCGTAAAACTCTGTAAAACCCCTACCACCAACCTCAACCTTGGGTTAGGTTCATTTTATTATGGGAATTTTCTATCAAATCAAATCGCTTACATTAAGGTCACATTTGATTCTAACACAAACTTGAAGAACAACATTAGTTAATAGAACAGGTTGAGGTACTACTCTTAAATATACAAATTTACTATAAAGTGTTATATGTAACCATTGTGAAGGATTGATTTTTGACTTGAAATTTCAGCACTCAATTACAACTGTAAAAAATGAATTTGCACTTTAACTGGACAATTTATCTGAAAACAGCTGCTCATATAATCACGTAGCTGCTGTGAAGTATGTGGTTTGGATATATACAATACTTACAAAAATTAAGGGATACTTGGCTTTCAGGTGAAAAGGTAAAAATATCACACTACAGTCGTATAATTCAATGTTGATATTCATATCTCCAAAATGTGATGAAACAAAAGCCAACGACAGTGTCTCAACAATGTATCACATGGCCTTGAGCATCAATAACAGCTTGACAATGACATCTCATGCTGTTCACAAGTCCAGTTTTTGACTGAGAATTGGCACCCCACTGTTCTTGAAGGGCACCACTCAGGTCTTTGAGGCTTAGGGTTACAGAGTAATGAGCTTCTACACGGCCACTAAGCTGATCCCAGAGGTTTTCTAGGGAGTTCAGTTCTGGAGAGAGTGCAGGCCCCCCTATTTGAGGTACCCCAGTCTCCAACAGCTGTTCCCTAGTGATGTGACCTTGATGAGCTAGAGAACTGTCATCCATGTAGATGAAATTAATCCTGTGTTGTTCATGCAGAGGCACAATGACTTAATTAATGATGGAATTCAAGTAGTACCATTCACAAAGTGTATGGCAGTTCTGTATTGACTAGACATACCTGTCCACACTGTAACACCACCACCAAAGGCTCATCTGCTGACAACAGTGTCTGATGCATAGCGCTCTCCTTGACATCTCCAGCATTGTTGGCAGCCACCATTTCTGTTTAAAGTGAATTTACTTTCATCAGTGAACAGCACTGAGGATCACTGGTCCCTCGTCCAGTATAGATGCTTCCTCGCCCATGCAAGACAATGATGTCTGCGCCTGGTGGTGTGGTCAGGTGCCCTTCCCGGTCATCTAGCATAATAATAATAATAATAATAATAATGATAATAATAATAATCTTTATTTATATAACGTCAACATATTCCGCAGCACTTTACAAATTCAAGGGTAAACGTACAGACATAACACATTAAAAGTACTTACAAATGAGACACAAGGTATGAGGGCCCTGCTCGTGAGAGCATACAATCTTTTAGGGTTTATGGGTGAAACATACAGTAAGAAGTGCTAAGTTTACAATGGTCCAGCCTTATTTCATAAATAGGGGGTGGTTTACATGAAAAATGGATGAACCTGCAACCCTGACAGTACATCTATATACAGATAAGTGCCTGTGAGTGCCCTAGTGCAGGGAGTGACAGATGTGTATGATAGCAGTTAGGGATCTTGGTAGGCCAGACCGAGAAGATATAGTTTCAGGGCCCTCTTAAAACTGTGAGGGTTGTGAATGTGCCTGATCGCCCGCGGTAGCATATTCCAGAGAATTGGTGCCGCACATGTGAAATCTTGGAGACGGGCATGGGAGGTTCGGATGATTGATGAGTGTAACCTTATATCAGCAGCAGAGCGGAGAGAGTGGGTCGGGTGGTAGACAGAGACGAGGAGACGATGTAGGGGGGTGCAGCGCTGTGGAGAGCTTTATGAGTGAGAATGCTGAGTTTATACTGTATCCTGTACTGAATGGGCAACCAGTGCAGTGACTGACACAGGGTAGAGCAGGGGCATTGCTAGGGTCCCAAAACATCCGGGGCCCGGGCCCTGTGTTGTGTTTTGCTCAGAAGGGCGGGTTTCACACAGTGTTTTTTACGCCCCATAAAACCCCGCGGATGTTTTTTTTACGGGAGAAAAAACTGGGGGCCAGTGCGTTCCGTTAAAGCCCAAAAATATTTAATTCCCCCAGAACGGGTTTTAAATCGTTGCTCCCGGACACTATAGTTACCTTTAAGGGTCGGCCCTTTATTTCAGGGCTTTTTGGAAGGCAATTACCCGTCAAAGTACGGACCAACATTAAAATCGTTTTATAAAGAACACGTTTTTTGGGGGGGTTTTTAGTGTGCTGTAAGCGCCTTAAAGTGCGCCCCACAAATAGGGTTTTAAAATCTTTGCAGGGGAGGGCTATGATCAGGGGCGGGGCGGGGGAAAGGCCAAGGTAGGGGGACCCCCAAGGGCGCCTCCCTTCCTTTATCCCTAAGGGGCCCCGGGCGGGGCCCCCGCCCCTCCCCGGGGCCCCGGGCCGCTCCCTTGGGCCTGAAGCGCAGGCCGCCTCTTCGCCCTGCTTCTGGGGAGCAGGGAGCGCCCCCCTGCCCCGAAACCCAGTGCGGCCCGCCCCACGGGGGAAACGCTGGTTCCCCCGGTAAGCCCCCAAGGGGGGACACAGCGGGGCGGGCCGGGTTCCCAGCCTGGGACCCCCCCGGGGCCCCCGTGCGCCAAGCCGGCGCGTCGGATGAATTTGATTCATCGCGCCCTTGCCTGCCCTGGGGCCCCACAGCGCGTCTTTAGGCCTTTGCGCCCGAGGAGCTGCCGGGGAGGGGGCGCGGGCTAAAAGAGGACATTTAGAGGAGCCCCCCCCGGGAAGCAGGTAAGTATAATGTTGTTTTTTTTAAAAATCCCTCCCTGGGGCCCCCTAAAAAGGGTTTCCCCCCCATAATGCCTGCCTGTGGCCCCCCCATGATGCCTGCGTGTGGCCCCAAATAAAATCCCCTTGTACCCCCCATAATCCCTTTGCCTGGGGCCCCCCAAAATAATGCCTTTTTTGTGGGCCCCCTATATAAGGGCCTGTAGCCCCCCATAATGCCTGCCTTTTCCCCCCAAAATGCCTGCTGTGGCCCCCCATAATGCCTGCCGGGGGCCCCCTATATAATCCCTGTACCCCCCCTTAATGCCTGCAGGGTGCCCCCCCTAATGCCGGCCTGTGGCCCCCTATATACTCCTGTGGATCCCTATAATTTTGGCCCCCCTTATAATGCCTCCCTTTGGGGCCCCCCCTATAATGCCGGCCCTTGGGGCCCCCCCTTATACTCCCTTTGAGGCCCCCCCAAAATTTGCCGCCTGTGGCCCCCCATAATTCCTGCCTGTTTCCCCCTATATACTGCCCTTGGGGCCCCCTATAAGGGCCTGACTGTGGCCCCTTTAAAACTGCCTGGGGCCCCCCTAAAATTGCCCGCCGTGTGCCCCCTATTTTACTGCTTTTGGCCCCTATAATGCCTCCCGGGGGCCCCCCTATATACTGCCCTGTGTCCCCCCTATAATGCCTGCCTTTTGGCCCCCTTTAACCCGCATGGGGAACTTTTTTAATTCCCTTTGGGGGCCCCCTTTATATAATCCCTTTGGGGCCCCCCAAAATCCTGGGGCCCCCTATATACTCCCTGTGGCCCCCCCCAAATAATGCCCCCTTTGGGGCCCCTTTTTATAAAACTCCTGTGGCCCCCAAAATTTTGGGCCCCCCTAAAACCCTCCCTGGGGCCCCCTTTTAAAATTTCCTGTTTTGGGGCCCCCTATATCCTCCCCTGGGGCCCCCTAATGCCTGCCTTTTGCCCCCCATAATGCCTGCCTGTGTCCCCCTTTTTAAAATGCCTTTTGGCCCCCTAAAATCCCTTTCCCCTGGGCTCCCTATATGCTCCCTGGGGGCCCCCAAAATGCCTGCCGTGTCCCCCCAATAAACTGCCTGTGGCCCTAAAAGCCTGCCTGCCCCCCCTATATACTCCCTGTGTCCCCCCTATAATGCCTCCCTTGGGGGCCCCCTTTTAATGCCGGCGGGCCCCCCCTAAATACTGCCTGGGGCCCCCTAAAATTTGCCGGGCCTTGGCCCCAAAAAATGCCTCCTGTGGCCCCCTTTTATATTTCCTGGGGCCCCTTTTAAAATGCCTGCCTGTGTCCCCCTATATACTCCCTGGGGCCCCTATAATGCCTGCCGGTGTGCCCCTATATACTGCCTGTGGCCCCTATTATGCCTGCTTGAGCCCCTATACGGCTGCTTAGCCCCTATAGGGCCTGCCTAGCCCCCATATCCCTTGCCGGGTGGCCCCTAGTTATATACCTGTTTTTGTCCCCCTTTATTTTCCTGCCTGGGGCCCCTATAGCTATAAACCTTTCTGATTTCCCCCTATTTTCATATCCCTGCCTGATTCCCTTTTTAACCCCTTATCCCCTCCCCTAGAGTGATCCTATATCTATTACCTGCCTGAGAGTGCCCAAAAATATTATAAAACGGGCCCTAAAGTGACCAATATTAAAAAAACCTGCCTGAGTGCCCCTATTTTTAAAATTTTCCACCGTCAAAAGGGGACAATAAACATTACCTGCCTGACTGAGGGGGGCATTTTCTATATACCTGTCAACTAGGGGCCCTTATATATTTTAAATTTAAGGAGTTTCCGGGAAAATTTTGAGGATTCTAAGTTTATTTGTGCCCAAAAACCCGGGCAGAAAAAATTTATTGCCCGGGAGCAATCAGGAAAAGGTGTAAACCGGGAAAGGGAGAAAAAAAAGGGGAAGTGAAAAAACGTGATCAAAAAAGACTTCTCCTGTAGTCATAAATGTAACTGCAGTGTAATCAGTTATATGCCCTGCAGAGCGTCTACATAAAAATAGTTTTCTACCCTTTTTGGTCATTGTTGGCGGTAAATATGTAATAAACCCCTTTTTACGTAAAGTCACATGTGGGGGCGCGTTGGGTCGGGGTCGGGCGGGATTATTTGATCCTTAGGGGGGAAAAATATTTTTGGGGTTTTGGGTTTTTGTAGGAGTGTTTTTAGAAAAATTTCATGTGTCTGGAAGATTGCCCCTTTGAAATAGGGGATTTTTTTTGGTGTTGGGTTAAATTTGTAACATACGTAGGGGAGGTTTTTTAAAAAAGCAAATTTTGGTTCTTTGGGGCCCAGTGATGCTGGGGGGGGGGGGGGGGGGGGGGGTTTTTGGACGGGAGCATGTGGAATGTGCAAAAAAATTTAAAGTAAAAGGGACCGGGGGCGGGGGCGGGGGAAAATTAGTGTGTGTCGAGGGGGAGGGGGGGGGGCGCCATTGGCTGTACTTTCCCCTGGGGCACCAAAATGCCTTTGCCCCGGGCCCCTGGCAAAGTTTAACCTGTTTTCCTGCACACGGGAACCCGCCCTTTAAAAAAAAGTGACCTCCCACTTCTTTTCAGGGGGAAAAAGTGAAGGGGGATGGGGGGTTTGGCCCCGGGGGGCGCTGCTGAAACAAACACGCTGGGAGCACTTCCCTTCCAAAGCGGGCGTTTATGGATGTGCACAGGTCCTTTCCCCAAATGCCTGTTGCCCAGCCCTTTAGGGCAGTACACCGTGTTTTTTTGGAATTTTACATACGGGTTCGCGTTTTTTCCCCCGGGGTAGGGGGGGAGGCGGGGGGCGGTCCTTTCATTTCCCAAACTACATGCTTTTAAGGGGATGTCATTTTCTCCCCCCCGTTGTGCAAAAAGTGGTATTGTAGACAGGGAAAAGAGTTTAAAGATTTTTAATTCAAAAGCTCTGTGAGAACTTTTGAATTTCAGAAATTTGGGCCGGCGCGCATGTGGGGCGTATTAAAGCGCAAATCCCGGGCATGAAATGCCCCCCCGGGGGTTTAGCATTGAACGGGAGCCTTAGCGGGCTGCGGCGGGTTTAAAATCTTCCGAAACCCGGACAATAAACAGATAAAAAAAAATTTGATTTCAAATAAAAATTCCCTCTCAGGTCATATTTTACATGTCAAAGGGGTTTATGTTCAAAAGGGGGGTTAATTTGGGCAGTAATCCATAGTCTCATAGAAAAATAGGGATTACAGGGCCTCCCCCCCCATGCAAAACAATACGATCTTTATTGTAGGCGGGGGGAAAGTTAATTTGACTTGTCAATCATGTCTAGGGGGCCCGGGCCGGGCTTTTACCCCCCACCCCCGTGCTTCGAGAAGACGTTTTGGGAACAGCGCGACCCCTAAACCCACACAGGGGTATTGAAGCAGTTCTGTACACGTCACAATACACCGTGTGAACATAGCGTAACAGACACACAGGCAGGATTATGTTTTAGTGATGTGAATGAGGTGATATTGTGGATATGTGTGTGTATACACAAATATACATACACACACACACACACATACAGTGCATACACACACATACAGTGCATACACACATACAGAGCATACACACACACGTATACACATTTATACATACACACAGACATCTATACAAACACATACATACACATTTACATACACATACATTCAGTACAGTTGACATTCATGAACATTATTTTGTCTCCCCCTTATTACACTACTTAAAATTATTGTTCGGCACTGAGGCTCCTCACTCACTTCTTGCTGGTCTGGTCCCGAGATAGGAGCACAGCAGGGGGTGAAGACCTCTCACGGCTGGACAGTGCACTGCTTCCTGACTCCCTTCACAGTGTGAGCAGCCGGCGGCCCCCTCCTCCCTCCTCAGCTCCCGTCATCCCGAGCAGTCGCCCCCCCCCCCTCGCTGCCTGCACATAGCTGCTGCTGCTCCTCTGAATTGTATGAGCGTCCAGGGGACGCACAGACAGTGCAATAGCTTGTTGGCTCTACAGGTCACAGTAATGACCTGGAACCGGATGTTCTGAGACTCGGGGCACAGGGAGTCTGGTCCGGGGCTTGTGCCCCGAACAAAACTACCTAGCGACGCCCCTGGGGTAGAGGCATTAGTATAGCGGCTGGAGAGAAAGATGAGCCTGGCTGCTGCATTCAGGACAGATTGAAGAGGGGAGAGTTTGCAGAGAGGGAGACCGATAAGCAAGGAGTTACAGTAGTCAAGACGAGAAAGAATAAGAGCAGTAATGAGAGTTTGAGTTGTTTCCACGGTGAGAAACGGACGGATTCTGGAGATGTTCTTGAGGTGCAGGTGACAGGAGCGGGCAAGGGATTGGATATATGGGGTGAAGGTCAGATCAGAATCTAATATAACCCTCAGACAGCGGGCCTGCTGCCTAGAAGAAATGGTGGTACCACATACAGAAACAGAAATAGCAGGGTGGGGTTGGTTAGTAGATGGCAGAAAGACAAGAAGTTCAGTCTTAGTGAGGTTTAGTTTCAGATGGAGAGAGAACATGATGTTAGAGACAGCGGCCAGACAGTCACTGGTGTTTTGTAGCAAGGCTGGAGTGATGTCACGGGAGGAGGTGTATAATTGGGTGTCATCAGCATAGAGATGGTACTGGAAGCCAAATCTACTGATGGTTTGTCCAATGGGGGCTGTGTACAATGAAAAGAGGAGAGGACCTAGAACTGATCCCTGAGGAACTCCAACAGCAAGAGGGAGAGGAGAGGAGATAGAACCAGAAAATGAGACACTGAAGGAGCGATCAGATAGGTAGGAAGAGAACCAAGCGAGAGCGGTGTCCTGGAGGCCAATGGCGCTGAGCATGCTGAGGAGAAGGTGGTGATCCACAGTGTCAAACGCTGCAGAGAGATCCAAGAGAAGCAGCAAGGAGTAGTTACCCTGAGATTTTGCTGTTAGGAGGTCATTTGAGACTTTAACTAAGGCAGTTTCCGTGGAGTGTAGGGTGCGGAAACCTGATTGCAGAGGGTCAAGAAGAGAGTTAGTAGAGAGATAGCGGATTAGGCGAGAGTAGACCAAGCGTTCCAGGAGTTTAGAGATGAAGGGCAGGTTAGAGACTGGTCGGTAGTTAGCAGCACAGGACGGGTCCAGAGAGGGCTTTTTTAGTAAAGGGGTTATGATGGCGTGTTTGAAGGAAGATGGAAAGATCCCAGTGGAGAGAGAGAGGTTACAGATAGCAGTAAGGTGAGAGAGGACAGCTGGAGAAATAGACTGGACGAGGTGGGATGGAATGGGGTCAGTAGAGCAGGTGGTGGGGCGAGCAGACAGGAGAAGCCTGGACACTTCTTCCTCTGTCGCGGGTTCAAGAGTTGAAGACCACACTGATGTAAACAATTACGAATGGTCTCATGTGACACTTGGTTGCCTCTCACCTCCCTTAAATGTGCGGGACTCAGCATCCGGTTCCACAGGGCACTGTTTACAATAAAGCAGTCATCAGTGTGTGTTGTAGCAAAGGGACATCCACTTCTTTGCCTTTCTGTAACTCTTCCAGTCTCTCTGTATCTCTGTTGCAACCTGCTGATGACATTCTGTGACACTCTAAGCTCAGTGGCCATTTCCAACCGATAGCATCCTGCTTGAAGCCTCTTAGTGGCGAGGTACTGTTGATCAATTGTAAGGTGTTGTCTTGGTCTCATGATGTCAAAATGCGAACAGCATGATGAGGAGAACTGTTTAAATCTCAATTCAAATTTATCCCCTAAATTTATTGGTCTATTCAGGGATAAAACACCTGTTTGTGAATTTTGCCATTAAGCTCCTTGTTAGAGATCAGCAAGTTGTGCAAAAAGTACTGAAACATTGAACATCTGGACATGTGCATTATAAAGTTAAGAGATGGGCTCATTTAGTGCATATTAAGAAATGTTATTTTCATCCTGAAATTTCAACCAAAAGCCAAATATCCCTAACTTTTTGTGAGTAGTGTATGTCTTCTTTATTTATATGATTTAAGAACAATGTTACTTTATTTTTTATTACCAGTACCAAATTAATGATAAAATGTTGTCCTTAAAGGTTAAAACTATGAAGCTTTATACAAACAATATTATCCTATATCTATTACCTTTGTAAAACAGGGAGAATAATCTTTATTCTCTTGATAATTTATTTTCCTATTAAGAAGGGAAAAAAAGTTTCCTTTGCCAAAACATCTTTGCAAAGCCTCCCCCAATCTTCTCTTTCAAGTGAAATATAAATTCTGAAGACCCTTCAAATTATGACAGGTGAGGACTGAGGCACAGGCAGTTAGCAAAACTAAGTTATATTCAGCAAGGCTTTAATCCTCATGGTTATTACAAGAAAACATCTGCTTAAATCACCCGCCCAAAACTACAATGTTAAAAAACTGCCTTTGTCATGACTGGATGGTGACATTCTACTACAAAAAGCTAATTAGTACTTAGAGATCCGTCCTAGAAAAGAAACCTGATCTGTTTACTAAAAAAATAATTATGACACCTCATTCATAAATCATTGGCACTACCTGCTTTGGACTGATGGAATTATGATTTCCCAGTACAAATTGTCTGACCTGTTTTATGTTCCCCAGCACATAATTACGGTGGTGTGTTAAAGGAAGTAATTTTGTTCAAAGCTTTGGCACCAGGAGTGCAATGTCTTTTCTCATATTACTTGTAGCTACTAGGCAACCTACAGATTTGTACCATGTTGTGGTCTAGTGCAAACAGCAGTTGGATGTCTGTTGTTTAATGTAGGATGTTGTTAGGCTGAAGGTTGTAGCACTGAGGGGTAGAAAGAACCTTGGCCCACCCTGTCTGTCCATCTCACAACTGCTTGTGTTAGTCCCTAATCTTTTCGTGTATTTACAAAGTCTTTTTATCCCATCACTTTTTAAGGACAGTAGGCCTGTGGATTCCCTACTTGACTTGTGAAGTAAATAGCTCACATTTCCTCTGTAAAGTCACCCACAGGATACTAGATTTATGTTTCGCTCATAAAAGTAGATATATGACTTTTGCATTCTATTTAGACTGATTCTTAAGTAGCAGACCACATTAAAACTTTAAAACTGGCATCAGTAATCAGGTAAAATTTATATACAAGTAGAATGTCCTCTAGTGGTACATACAGAATTGTTTTCAAAATGGCCACTTTTAGGGCCTTATGTATGAAAACTGTCAGGTGTAAGATGCTCTTTGCTGCCCATAGCAACCAATCAGTGCTCCCCTTTCATTTCACATAGTGCTCTGGAACAATAAAATATGAGCTCCGATTTGCTGCTATGGACAACAAAGAAAGTCTTAGACCTTGGCAGTTTTCATACATGTCGCCCTTCGGGTATGTTCACATGGGGTAATTTCGGGACGTGTTTCGCAGTGTATTTACACTTTTATACAAGCGAGATGCATGGCGAAATTACGGTAATCCATAGTTTTCATAGAGAACTATAGATTACGCCTCCTCTCCCGCTCCTCGATCATATTGTACGCGCGGGGAGATAAGTGACATGCCCATTACTTGTGGCGAATATGTGCCACGAGTAATGAATGTCAATGGGGCCGGCGGGCTGCCACCCCCCTCCCCACGCCTTGGGAGTACACGGGTAACAGTGCGAGCTCCCGAAAGATATGATGTACTGCGGCGCATACTTTACGCGCCGCAATACATCATGTGAACATACGCCTAGAGTATGTTTACATGGTGTCTTTCAGGACGTATTTTGGGGCACAATAGCGCTGCAATGCCCCACAAAATACGTCCTGTACTTACAGTAATCATATCTCTTTTAGAGAGCTATGATTATATGCCGTCTTCTCCGCCGTGTATTGAACACAGGCAGAAAGAAGTGATCTGTCACTTCTTTCTGGTGTATAAGTGGCAGAGATAATGAAAGTTAATGGAGCCAGCCCCCTCTGCACTTTAGAAGGAGACGCTCACAAGTACATGCCAAGTACACCATGTGAACATACCCTTAGTGTTTTAGGATAGTTTTAGGCTAACCATAGTTACAATGCTTTTCTGCCGAGCAAACCAGGGAATGATGAATGTATTTTATGTATTTATTTATTTAAAAAAAAGGTTTTCTGGCTTACAAAATCCACTTTCAAACACCATATTAGGAAATTCAAAGTTAATGGAGTGGAAAACTCATTTAGAAGGAAGCGACTTTGTAAAGTTTTAAAGTATTAACCCGTTTGTGTTATATATGTCACCCCCACTCCACATATGTCTTTACTATGAACATTTCCAGAATTTTCCCCATCTGTCTTGTCCCCATCTTATCATGCAGTCCTGCCATGTAGTGTATGTGTTCCCACCAGTGCCTTTTAGCACTGTACATATGGAACACTAGCTGTGATTTGGGAGTCCAGCTCTAGAACCAAAATGGGGCAGAACATCAATATTGCTTCTAGCTCAGCTAGTTCGGTGCAACATAATGTTTATACCCTGGGCACAGATGGATGAAGGAGATTCTACTGATATGTAGGGAAAAAGTAATATGTTGGACAATGACTGGAGATTAGCTGCTGAGATGTGTATCATACACTCCACACACATAGAGAAGATCCTAATCTCCTGTAGCACTGTAGCATACCCTCAAAAGCAGCAGCATGGAGGACGTAATAAAGAAGTAGTGAGCCATGTAAGCTGTAAATCAAGAACTAGAGTGCAATATAACACTTACTGGAGCTACCTTTATATGTCTGTCTCTCTGTTTGTCTCTCTCTTTCTCTCCAGCCACTTAACCCCATCCTCTTTATAGACTTGTAAGGGCAGCTGTAACCTGATCCCTAAGTCATCTGACATTCCTTCTTTTTAAGGTAAGTTGGATTTCAGCAGGTTGAATGGAGGAGCAAATAATAATGAGGAGAACAGAGGAAGAAACATCCTGATCAGATGAGAAAAATGCATTTTTGTCATATTAAGATGCACTATTCATTTAAGCAAAGATGAAAAGCTAATATCCATTAAAGCTGTTTGGACTTACATAACTCAAGATCTCCCAAAACATTCAATAGACCTCAACTGTATATAGCATGGGAAAAGGAAGCATTGTATCAGAGAATTAGAGTCACAAAGGTACTCGAAGGTAGACCCAGGTAGGCAGAGAAGGCATACACTATGGGCAACAAGAATGGTTTTTGGCGCCCAGGCGACAATTTTATTGCGCGCATTAGTAGCGTAGAATGCGCCTGAATCTATGAACCTGTTCTACTGTGGGTAATAGATTTAGCGGTATCAAGCAACAAAGAGACAATACAGGCTCAGGTAAACCACTCTTAAATTGGTCTACCTGTTCCAGCAGTATTGCGCCTGGTTTTGCCATACTAAAGACATAAATGAGTAGGATACTAGGATTGTGGTGCGACACGCCTCCAGAACGCCCCCCCCCCCCTCCGATCTCAGGTACATTACAAAGTGCCGCAGGCGCTGCACGATGTGCCTAATTGTGGAGTGTGCCTCCTCATACATCGAGTGCACAGGTTTGCGCCAGATTTTGGGCTTAAAAGACACCAGATAACTGGCGGAATCCCATACATACATGTCGCCCTATGTGTGCTCTGAGGAGAAAGCCACAGTTTGTAGAATACAAGAGCTGGAAGAACACTCTGCCATTACATTTCTTTACACAACCATTTGGTAATAGTGTATGTGCCCCAGGGGAAGAGCTTTTCCCTTTATTAGATTATAGGAGACAAGTAAATGAATGAGTATGTATCAGGCCATCATACTGAACTGCAAGGAATGGAAATGGCATACCCCGAAGTCTCTGCTTTGGGCTTTTTCTATCTCTGCTGCTGTCCCAATCATTGGGGTCTCAGCTCATGTTTATGTACTGCATCTATGCATTTCTTTATGATGTACTTAATTGGTGGATGGAATAAGACTGGAGTTCCAGTAAAAGCTTAAACCACCATTCATCAGACGTGATACTACTGACTGAATTTCAACAGGCCATGTATATATGCAGAGATTGGGGTTAATGTAGTTTATAGGTTGAACTACAAAGTACTGCACTATGGCGAAGAAAACTATTTTTGACTGGTTGTGAACTTTCAGATATTTTCCTTGGTGTTATTTCAAACGGAGTGAAGCCAGAATAAATGTCCTGTCAATGTAAAGAAGCATATTGAAACAGATCTATGTTTTCCTTTAACCTCCATGTATCCTCCTACTTTTCACAGCTATGATTTAAAACAACACTGTCCAGTTAAACCTGGGGTCAGTTCATGAATATATAAGGATATCAGATGACTCTGTTCACACCACATAAGAGTTATATATATATTATATATATATAGTTATATATATATTTCCGACATATGCCTCTAAGGTATGCCAGTGGTGTATGTCAAATATTGACCACAATGATAAAAGGAAAAGTATACTGCATGATATATATCCATGTATTTTTTTGTGGTGGCCCACTGTATAAGATAGTACAGTAACACAAGCAACTTGTAATATCTATTCAACATGTACTGTATCTATTAGTATGGCAGATCTTTGGGCCATCTGTAAAACAAATAGAAGTTTGTATGTGCTCAATATGGCATTGGCCAGTCAGATGTGGTAAAAAGAAGTGGTGACTCATCCCAGCTCAGTGGATGTGACTTCTACAATCTTTTTGGAAATAGGCTATAGGGAAGATAACTACATATTTGGTGCCGCCTATTGAAAGGGGTATCAGGGACCTAGCTCTCTTCTCTAGAGTCTATTGGCATATTTCCAAGGAAGTATTGCTTGGTTTATAAATCTTGATATGCATTTATGGTGTTCTCTTTAAGGAGAAACTTTATCTCTCAGAGATATAATCCTTTTGTGCCACTAACAATATTTCAGAAGATCTCCAGAATTGGGGGTCTGCCAAAGACAATCTAACATCTATAATTTGCATGGTGCTGTTGATCATTATTTACGTTTTTACGATGGGTTTTGGATTTCTGTGCAAAACTCAGTCCAGAAGACTAAATTTTATACTTTTTTTCACAAGGAAATGTAAGCGTAAGCTGCAATAACCATTTGCATTGCTGATCCCACACTGTAACCAGCTTTTGCTACCAGTACTGGATTTACATCACAGGAGCCTATAACTGAAGGTTGTCTTGCACCGAAGGGCTTATCAATCAAACAGATGTCACCTTAAACTGTGTATTGTTTTTACTCCCACAGTACTGTGAATTATTATTATTTATTTTAAGGTGCCATTAATTCTAGGGTGCTGTACATCTGAGAGGGTTATATACATAATATAGATCCAGCCAAAGTAGAGAGAGGACCTTACCTGCACAGGCTTACAATCTACAAGGGGAGACATATTTGTGAGGCTGTGTTGGGGCGGCAGGGTTATTGTAAATTGTTGGCTATCCTGAAGAGATGGTATTCAGATTGCTTTTGAAACTAGCAATGGTGACGAAGTGTCTGGTGTGTTGGGGATAATGAGTAATAAATTACTAGTAAACATAACTATGCACATAATTTACATGTCTAGTGTATGCATATGTAACTTTTCCTTTTCCCTCTCCCCAGAGCACACTATGGGCACATGTCTACCGGACCTATAGGTAAATCCACCCCTAATTTTTTTCATAGCATCTGTAAGTTGAATAGTTATTTTACCTGTGGTAGCACTGTATGGGACAAGAAGTAAAACATGGTGCCCACTGAGATCATTGGACACCCACTGATTTTAATAGATACTAGCAATTTTCCAAAACATTTAGGGCAACATGTAGGAACGCGGCTGCGCCAGAAGTCTAGCGTCTTTTCAGCCGACATCTAGCACAGCTCAGTTCGCTATAGTTTTAAGCCTGCCGCATGCCAATATCAGGCGCATTACAGAGCGCCCACGGCACCATGTAATGCGCCTGATTTCGGGGGGGCGTGCGGGAGGCGGGCGCACTAGAAACGTACAAAGCTATAGATTTATAGCTTCAGTACGGCAAAGCCAGGTGCATTACTGCGCCATTTTCAAAGTGGTTTACCTGAGCCAGAATCATTTCTGGGCTAGAATGTGCCTAATTTATAACCCACAGTAGACCAGGTTCATAAATCAGGTACATTCTACACTATTCTTATGCGCAGAAAAATTACCGTCTAAACGCCAAAAATCATACATGTCACCCTTAGTACTTGTCTCTACTCCCTGCTCTGACTAATCCAGACTGGTGGATTGGCCCCCTAAAAATGCTTTAATAGGGCATTTAGAATGGGTTAACTAGAGCAGGTAACCCTTTTATTATGAGTATGTTTACCCACCTGTGACCAAATCTTGGTGTGGGTCACTGTCTTTTGTATCCAGTCTCACACCATTATCTGTAGTTCAGTTAGAAAACACAGGCACAATGGAGCACAAGGGAGAAATTTTATGAGCTGAAGTGCCGAATTTAAAAGATAAGACTTTGAGGGAATATTTAGAAGACTGACTTAAAGGGGTTTATGATATTATCTCTGGCACATAGCATCATTTAAATGTCAATAGTGCAGTGTTTGCTTTAGGAAAATCCCAGCTAAAAGTACGGCAATAGCCCCCTAAACTGGTTTGTTAAGAATGGTGAGTTAACAATAATAGAAAAAGGAGAGAGAATCCGGGGAAAAATAGGATTCCCCTAAGGTTGTGTAAAATATCTGTCTGCTAAGCACTAAATAAGTACAAATGTCTTTAAAACTCTCTTTGCAGCTGGTAAACTGCCATTGAATTAAATGGTGCCAAACAGCTTTCTGGCCCTGTTTCAATACGACTTCTAACACACACTGAGGAAGTGAGTACTCTGTAGAACAGAGGAAATCTTCAGTATAAGAACAATCCTTTATTATCAAGTATTTTATAAGGAAGGCAAGCAAGTATATTGCATGGTAGATAAATGAAATATAAAACATGTAGTACTTCATAGCATAGTAAGGCATTAAGGGTAAAGTGCTTAAAATGTAAAATACATATAGCATGTAATTTATCCCATATTCAGTAAAAATGGAAATTAACCTATTTTTGGGTGAAGGTTTATAGGGAAATAAGGGCAAGCAGCAGTCTTGATTTCAATTAAAAGGGGAACTGACATTTCAGGTACATCTGTGAAAACTGGGCATTACAGCGGTCATGTCACCATGCTGTTCACAGAGCCACAGAGAGCTCCAGTTTCACACTTCCTTAGTGTTACTGTCTGAGTAGCATATCTAATTTATATTCCCTACTTTTCTTATTGCAGTTGCATGACTGCAGGAGATGTAATCTATAGTGCAAAGAGCAGGGCAGTAACCAGAGAAACTTGTGTGCACTCAGAGCAGATAAAATCTCTACTATCTTCCGAACAAGGTAATATCACAAGAGCAATGTATTTGAAGGAAGTTTTGATTTAACGTTCTGTACGTGTTGAAAGGTAGTCATCGTAGTGATAGTAATAGCTGATTGTTAGTATTTTGCAACATCTGACATTTTAGCCTGACCTTGATGCATATATTTTTGTCTATACTTAAAACCTTATAAACAGCTAAAAAGATGTAAATAACTTTCAGAGTTGTTTTTCAAATATGTGAGGGTATGATAGATGTATATATTTACTATGATTGAATTTTTTTTGCCTTGATAAAAAATTTAAAGAATGTTACACCTCTACAAGTCGTCGTGGATATTCTTAAGAAGGATCAATTAGCCATATAAATAGAGAATGGAGTCTTTGGCCTTGGTAACCTTCTTGAGTTCTTGTTTAGCCTTGAACTATAAAAATGTCGGACTGACTGCAGTGTTTCTAGGCAACTCATTTCGGCTTTAAAGTTCTTTATATTTAGTCAGTTTCATAAAAAAAAAATCAGATATATCATGTTTTTAGGGATTTTTGGAGCTTCTGTAAAGTATTTTCCAATCTGGAACTCTTTAGGCAGACGGTCGATTTTCTAACACCTTTATAGTAGAGTTAGCCAAGTCATATTGTGCGTATAGATCAGAGCTATTGTCAACATTCTAAATATTCAATACTGTTTCATCAAGCTCAGTCTCTAAAGAAACTGCTGATGGGCACGATGAAGAAGGAACAGGGTCCATTATCACCATCAACTAAAGTATGATTAAGGGGTTGTTCACACGATGTTTTTGCATCCGATTTTGAATCCATTTTGGATATAAAAATGCAGGGGCGATTGGATCCTAAACATATCCAACACATATCCAACACTCGTGTGAACGCTGATGCATGTTTCTAATAAAAAGCATTGTAAGTCAAATTGTTCATTGTTAGATACATATGTGTGTCCGTATAGGGTCCAACAGATGGATCCAAACACGTATCTAAAAGCGTATGTTCACACAGACTCAGCATGCCGTGTGAACATACCCTTAGGCTTGGTTCACATATGCATCAGAGGTTCCATTTGGATACATGTTCCGTCGGGAATGTCGGAAAAAAGAGTAGCAAGCTGTACAATTTTTCAGTCTAAGCAATGGGAGTCTGTTGTGAAATGGATCCCTATGTGTCTGTTTTCACCTCTGTAACTGAGGTTCCAAACAAAACCTCCAATGCAGATGTAAAGCAAAACTTACTTTGAAACACTGCATCATTTCAGAGAACTCATAGTTTAAAGACATCTTGTTCCCTGCTTGTTCGAAAGCTCTGATTTCTCTAAAACATTGCAGTTTTTTAGAGTAAATCCTAGCTGACTGTAATTAATACAATGCAATGTTCATCCATCGTTCTGTCAGCATTAAACTAACAGGTTTCTGTAAAACTTTATTTTAATTTTGAGGTAAGTTTGATACAGACTTTCTCCAGTTTTTGATACACAGTATTTTTCCTATAATTTATTCCTAGCATCAAACACTTGGAATATCATGTCTGCTATTGTTTAGCAGAGGGGTTTTGGGATCAATAAAGTCAGATCCAGGGCTGTGGGTAACCATAAATGAGCTTACCAGATCATTGACAAACTGAAGATCCAGTGATATAGCATCTGACAGGTTTATGGTATCAGCAGGGTCAGAAGTTTATGTGGGCACCATTACCAGTTCTTGAGTCCATTCAGTAGAGAGAGCAATGGGACAACCTTTAATATTCTTGGGCCTTTTGCCATCATGGTTACATAGGGGATATAGAAAGAGCACAGGAAGAAAAGAAGTAAACTTCAGGCCAGGTAACCAGTTTAATGACCAAATATCATTTCTGAGGCAGCACACAGCTTGTGTTTCAAGCATTTTCCATAGAGACACTAGCAGCCCCTCACATTTCTTCCATATATGTAACTTTTACTAAAGATCTGGTTCCCCAGTCAATTGAAATAATTCAATTGAAGGGGTTGACTCACTACATCGATTTATCTTACCACCTGTTTTCTCTGTTTCATTTTTGAATTCAGGGGGATATTAATTGGCCTTACTGGCTCCTACAGACCAGCAGTTATGAGCTGCTGAGGACACCAGGTCTGTAGCTATAGCACCTAGTGCTGGCGGTCTATCAGGAGAGATCGAACAGGTCTGTAGCTATAGCAACCTGAGGAGCTGATGCAGCCCATACAAGAGGGGACATCTTGGAATAGGAAGGACACTGTTAATGGACACATATCGCAAATTGCAAAGTGACTAATCTTTGGAAGATCATTAACCTGAAAAACAATCCTTGTTGTGAGACAACCATTTAAGTATTTTTTTAATGGTAACTCCATATTATAATATCTATATCTGATATGATACTGTTTGATATTGAAATATTTAAAAACCTGAAAATTTTTTTGAGTCTTTAAATTCGCAATGTAGGCTGAACAGTAGAACAGAGGCAGCGTTTATAACATATTATTGTCACAGGCCGTGCTGGATATTCTTGGCAGTTTTAGAACAGCACATCCCAAAAACTATTTGCAGTTAAAAAAAAGGTACTTTTCTTTATTTTAATTTACAGTACACTGCTCTGTTAGCTCTTTGAATAAGACAAGCTGGTCCCCTTTATGGCATTGGAATTGCAGAAATGTCCAAGGAAGTAGGAACAATTCAGCTGCTCGAATTGCATTTGCTCTTTCATATTTTACCTAATTTTACCTAATTTTATTAAGTGGTTGTCCTGGGCAGACAAGATGGACCATGTGGTCTTTTTTCAGTTGTGAATTTTCTATGTTTCTTATTTACTTATTTGTCTCTGAAATGAAAAATAAAGTGAAAACTAAAGGTCAGAAGTCATCAGGCATATTAACTAAATAGGTTTCAACCTAAATTATCATGAGACAGATTTATTTAATCACTTCTGAACTGCAAAATGACTTAACGCGTCCAGGAAGTCCACAAGTGACTCTCCAAGGACATTCCTGAACATCCTTGAAAAGTCAGTAGTTACATGAAAGGTGTGCAGTTACAGAAGAGGAGAGCTGGCTACCAGTGACAGTTGGGGTCTCCAGAGAGAAGGTAAGAATGGTTTATTACCATCCCTACCCTGCTGATTGCTGTATACACAGTCCTCACTGAGGGCCATGAAAGCAGCCTTCATGTTTCCTCCTTGCATCATTGTTGATCATGTGATGGCAGGAGAAAGGTGACTGCAGAAGCTGCTGGGTCTTAACAGAACTAGATCAGCTCTGCAGTGAATGGTGGGGGCTAATACACTGACAAGCCAAAAAGTAACAATGTTTTGAACTTTTGACTTTCTTTCTCTATATCTCACCATCCACTATGGCAGTTTACAATCATCTTGGCATAAATTTGACTTGCAACTATTTAGCATATGCTTAGTTTTGCAGATTCTTGTTATATAACTGCAATGTTACTCTCTTGCTCCTAAAAATCTAAATTTTTGTTATTTAGTTAATAATTTGTAAATCCAACTCTTGGCTTACAGCACTTTCTGAATCTTTCTGGGCTCTTAATCATTTAGGAAAACCAAAAAAACAGTCCCGTGTTACCATAAAGCAGAGGGGCCAAATTAGCCGTATCTGAACAAAAAACAATTTAGAAAAACAGCTAAAATGTAACTTTTATTATATACCCTTAAAAAGATAACATTTATCATTCAAGCATGGCTTGACTGAAATCTGATTCCATGTCTCTTCTACAAGTTCCCAAAGTTGGTACATACTGGTCAACTCGAGTATGACTACAGCTTTATCTTCAACAAGTGTTCAATTGGGTTGAGGTCTGGGTATTGTAGGGGCCAACCCAGAAACTCTATTGTCATTGAACCGTTTCTTCACCAATCTTGATGTATACTCCAGATTGTTGTCCTTTTGGAACACTATATTGTTCTTTTCGTACCCATAGTCTTCAAGTATACAAAATAACTCATCTTGTAAAATTCACAATCATAAGAAATAACTCATCTAGTAGTGTACTCACGTATAGCTCAGTATTGAGACCACCATCGATCCTGGTCAAGTTTACAACGTCTTTGACTGTGAAACAACCCCATATCATAAGGCTTCCTCCACTGAATTTGATAGTTCCTTCAATTTCTCTATCCGTTATCTCCCTTATCCCTTAATTTTTTCAGACCCATTTGCACGGATCAGAGCCCAGCCTATTGACTTTCGTCTCAATGCTCCAAATCACTTGTTTCCATTCTTCCACTTTTCGTACTTTTTTCCAAACTCGAACTAGCGCTTCTTATGACAATATTGAAGTCGTGGCTTGTTCACCTTTTTTCAGGCCATAATTCCAGACCTGTGTAATGCACGTTGCACGATGCTTGCATGGAAATTTGTGATCTCCCTATTACGAAGCACACAAGTCATCTCCACTAAGCTATTAGGGAATGCTAGAACAGGTTGTAAATTGTATTATATGAGAAAGAGAGATTGTTCCAACACCAGGAGCAAAACAGTAACAACACAGTTACAGGACAAGAATCTAAATAACTAAGCATATGCTTAAAGGGGTTGTCTCGCTACAATGATTGGGTTTTAATTAAAAGATCTTTAAAAAACAAGCAGCTTTGCAATATATGTTCATTACAAATGTCCTACTGATTTTGAGTTATCCCTGTTAATAGTAGTGCATCAGCTCCTCAAATCCCTATAGGAGCAGACATGTTGATCTTTATCTCACTGGCTGTCGGGGCTGGTGACTCATCACCTTCTGAATACAGGTCAGAGCACAGAGCCCCTCTAGCACAGTATGCTTCTGTAGTGGAGGGAGGGGGGGGGGCTCTGGCTTCTGGGTCTGTGTAGCTGGATTAACCCTGTGTGTGCCTGCTTCCTCCTGCTCTCTACACAGATTGAGGAGAGCAGAGGTGAGGCTGATCAATAGATGTGACAGCAGTGACCCTGTGTGTTACTATAATCATGATGTGTCTTTGGAGCTGTGACTATACTAATAGAACAGATATGGGGGGGCATGTGAACGCTTCCTATCTCTCCCTGCTCTGCTGTATTAGTGACACATCATGATTATAGTAACTCACTTCACAGCTGCCTTGTGTCTGTTCTGACAGGGTTTGTTGTTGCTTGAGATGTGGAGATTTGTATGCTAAGCAGGGGGAATAGGAACACATGCATCCCCTCTGCTCTACTATTAGCATACACAGCTTCACAGACCTCTCCACACTCATAGATCAGCCCTCTCCCTGTTGTCTCCTGACTGTGTAGAGAAGCAGCAAGAGCCTGCAGCAGACCTAGGCAGGCACACACAGGGTTAACTCTGGCAGCAAACTCCCTTGCCCTTCCCCTGTTGTATAGAAGGAGAGCTGTCTGTGTGCTGAGGGGAGAGGGGAAGAGGGAGGAGAAGAGGCAGACAAGAAGCACGCCCCTCAATTCAAAAATCCTATGCTAACAGTGACATTGAAGTAGACTGAAAGCCTGTCGTGAGACAACTCCTTTAATAGTTGCGTCATGTTTATGTGTGATATAGCCAAGATGATTGTCTATTGTCTATGATTGTGAGATATGCAGTCTGAAAGTCACAAGTTCAAAACATTGTTACCCTTTCTGCTTGTCAGAGTATATCTGCATGTCAATATTTTCCACTATGCAACTCCCAGAACCAGAGTTTAGATAGCTATATAGGTGGAAAGTGTTAAAGGAGTATGTGAAAGGATTAACCGGCTCATGGGTCCTAGCTCAAAACTTTAATTCAGGCTCCCTCTCCTCCAAGGAATGGCTCTTCACAGCTTTAGACCACTACTTTTAGCAACAATTTACCTACTTTGTGTGACGGATGCTTTGGGCACACAGGTACATCATAGTAGGTAAGGGGTTACCACAACTTGACATATCTGAACATCAAGAAGATTGTTCTGGCTCAGAAGCTGAGCTCACATAATCAACACATGAAACCAGCTGTATATTACAGCTGGGAACCTGAGCTAATGACTTAACTCTTTACTTGCCACGGTCATTTACAACCGCACATCTAAGGGGATTGACAGTGGATGGAGCTGGGCGACAAAGCTCTGTGATAGCTAGGCATGTGACTGATAGTAGTATAATGCAAAGCAGAACAGTTATGTACTGCAATGTTTTATACAAACGATCAAGACATTGCTGAGTCTAGTCCCCTATGAGAAGTAAAAACAAAAAAGAAAAAAATAAGAAAGGTGTAAAAAAAAAGTAAAACACGTACACCTCCTTTTCCCATTACAAATGCTTATCACTAAAAAAGTATGCATATTTGATAATGCCATCTACCCAACAACCTGGGCTTTAAAACGGCTGTATTATTTAACCCATGCAACAAATGTCATAAAAAAATTGCAGAATTTGTATTCAATGGAATAAAAGACAATTAAAAAGTCCTGTGAAACCCAAAGTGGTATCAAGGAAAACATCAGTTCATTTTGCAAAACCGTCCTAACATAGCTCCATCAACAGAAATATATAGAAGAATATAGAAGTTGTATTTTTGTGGGGCAAAATTTTACCTTTAAATTGTTTCAGAATTTAAAAAAAAAATGTTTTGCAGTGTGAGCATAAAAAAGTGTTTTTTCTGCATTTATTTTTTAAAATATATAGTTTCTCTTATGTCTCCTTTCTGGAACAACAAAATCTATTACAGTGAGTGTCAATAATATATTCTGGGACAACAAAATCTATTATAGGGAGTGTCAATAATATATTCTGTTGTACTATGATAAACTACAATACAGTTGTTTATACAGAGTTGTTGTGTCATACTAAATTGTAAAGAAATACAGTGAAAAATAAATAAAATCAACAGCATCTGAATTGGTGTGTAGCAAACATATTTCTTGCATAATTAAATGCTGCCAGGGCAACACACAGTGTTCCCTGAGAGCAGGCTTGCTATACAGACAAGGCCGGGTAGGCAGAGGTAGGCGATCTGTAGACTGGAACAGGAGATGGGACCACAGGAGCAATGGAGGAACTGTAGACTGGAACAGCAGACTGGATCACAGGAGCAATGGAGGAACTGTAGACTGGAATAGCAAACTGGATCACAGGAGCAACGGAGGAACTGTAGACTGGAATAGCAAACTGGATCACAGGAGCAATGGAGGAACTGTAGACTGGAACAGCAGACTGGATCACAGGAGCAATGGAGGAACTGTAGACTGGAATAGCAAACTGGATGCAGGTACAGGAAACAATGGACACAGGAACAGTAGGAAGCCACGGTAGACTGGAGAAGAGGCACAGGCGCAAGACAACAAGGGCAGTAAACCAGTGGAGACAGGGAACACAATATTAAAACCACTGGTAATGCAGACATAAGATCAGATAACCTGGGGTCAGGAAACAGATGGGCGAAGGATTAGGTACAGGAACACGGAATCACCAAGACGCAGAGGCTTGACAAGTGCAGCAGACCTTAGCATTACTAAGCACTTTCTCAGACATAGCGATTCAGCTATCCAGCTCAGCTACTTAGCCCAGACTAGAGCTAGAGGCTGGGCTAAGTAGCTGAGCTGGATAGCTGAAGCGCTGTTTCTGAGAGAGTGCTCAGAGGCTGAAGTTAAAGGGGTTTTGCCACCATAGACAATCATGACATATCGTTAGGATATGCCACTATTTTCTGATAGGTGTGAGTCCCAACTCTGGGACCCACACCTATCTCGGGAATGGGCCCCCGAACTCCTCTGTGCAGACTGGAGAGTCGGTCGCACTTGCGCTCTATGGAAGTTCTGAGCAGAGCCGAAAGCACCACTCGGATGTACTCGGAAATACCATAGAATAGAATGGAGACTGACTGCACAAGCGCGGCCAGCACTCCAGCCGGCGCTGCGAGTCGCGGACATGTTCCTCACTCATGGCAAAACCCATTTAACCGTTGCCTTGCTGGATAATACTAGCAGTCAGAGCAGAGGCTTTATTCCAACCTCCAGGATCAAATGGAAAGTTGCTGTCAGCCAGTAGTCAGGGAGATTTGGAAATCAGGACAAGTAGTCAGTAAACAGCTTGTATAACAGTGTAAATTTAGTGCGAGCCCAAAATACCTCAACACAGCCATCACTGTCTAAACCGCTGGCAAAAAAAGTCAGTACACCCCTATGTGAAAATGTCCAACTTTTGCTCAATTTGACATTTTCCCACCAAATGACTAATTAGTGGTAAACATCATCATGCCTACCACACCAAGCACAGAGTCTGACTGGCTGGGAGCGTGTTGCATTGTTGGAGCATGGAGAGAGTTAAGTAAGCTATTTCTTATTCTTTTTTACCTTTAGTGAAGGCTGACCTATATGGGGCCCCTATAACTACCTAAAACCCTTCCTGCCTTCCTATATGGCCCTTATACCCTACCCAAACCCTGCCTGCCTACATATGTGGCCCCTATATCCTACCTAAACCATGCCTGCCTACCTATATGGCCCCTATAATCTACCTAAACCCGGCCTATCTATATGGCCACTATATCATACCTAAACCCTGCCTGTCTACCTATATGGCCTCCTATAACCCACCTAAATCCTGCCTGCCTACCTATAATCACTATAGCTACCTAAACCCTGCCTGCCTACCTATATGGCCCCTATACCTTACAAAAACCCTGCCTGTCGACCTTTATGGTTCCTATAGCCTACCTAAAGCCTGCCTGTCTATTTGGGGTGCCCTAGAGCCTATTTACCTACCTATGTGGGCCCCACCTATAGCTTACCTACCGATGTAGGCCCCACCTATAGCATATCTACCTCGGGCCCCCCTACAGCCCACCTACTGCCAACTTAGCTAACTGGTACCTACTTACAGCCTACCTACCTACCTGGGGGCTGCCTACCTAACTAGGGCCTAACTACTGCCTACCTAGTACCAATCTACCTACCTACCTGTATCCTACCTAATTGAGACCTGCCTAACTACTGCCTACCTAGGCCCAATCTACCTACCTACCTGGGGCCTATGTACTGCCTACTTACCTACCTGGAGCCTACCAACCTTCCTACCTAGGGCCTACTAACCTATCTAATGGGGGTCCACTTACCTGGTAACATGATTGTGAGGGGTAGAGGCCATAGCTGTAACACAATCTCCAGGAGGTTAATCATCTGTTCCTCTCCTCCCCTCTAGGACACTGTGCCTCTAAGCTATGCCTATACCCACTCTGCCACCTCTTGGAAGTTTGTACAGGGGAGGCGGGCAGGGAATGGAAGCTGGAAAAGTTAGGACTCTAAGACATTTGTGCCCAAATTTGCAGGGATGAGTGGTGGCTAGGAGAAGTCATCATGGTAGTCTGGACCGGGTGCAAGACAAAAGGGAAAGTCAGTGACTCATCAGAAAAACATCACCTGTTAGTCACAAGATGTAACTGCACTGTAATCACAAACATGTCTGCAGAATCTGTGTACACTTCTAAAACTATATGGTCACTGTATGGTGGTAATATACAGTCTGTAGCTATAGCAACTAGAGGAGCTGATGCAGCCCATACAAGAGGGGATATCTAGAGCTAGGTAGGACACTGTTAATGGACACATATTGCAAAGTGACTTGTTTTTGCAAGATCTTTAAAATAAAAAGCAATCCTTGTAGAAAGACAACCTCTTTAAGAGGTCCCCGTAAATGTTTGTGGTTGGGGAGGCAGGGGGGGTATTCAAAAGTTTTCTATGGCGCCTAGGCTTATTTAGTTACGCCCCAATACTGCTCACAATGACACAGCTTGCAATATAATGAAACAAAATGGAGGTTTGTTTGTTTAGTAAACAATTTTGAGGGTTGAATTCTGCTTCCTTTGTAATCAATTGTGAAGTTGAAGGGTGGTCAAGATAAAAAAAAGTCTTGAAACCACGCTGCAAACCACATCACAAACTGCATCGAAAAAGAAATGTGTCAAAACTTCGTTAAATCCTCGTCAGAAAACTGATGCATATGAAGTGTTTTCAGACGAGGATCTGAAGCTGACTCGGGTGCTGAAAATTCAAATCAGCCAAGTGAACATACCCTAAAATGAAACTGAGAAATCAGGAGCAATAGATACAATCAACGAATGATGTCATTGTATATAAAATTATCAGAGATCTGAACTTCATTTATAACTAACGAACCCATTTTCAGTTTACTGTTATTCTGCAGTCTGAGCTCTTTTATGATAACTCTTTAATACTGTATCAGACAGGCAATATAGAACACACAAAGGTTTGTGTACGTTTACAGTGCGGACCCTTTGTCATTTTGTAACAGTGCTAATTACATAAAATTGTCACCTGGCCCCTTTATTTTCCAATGAATAAGTGCTTCTTGTGGTGTGGTCTGACAGTTCCCTTCAACTTTCTGAAGGGGAATATTAGTTACCCCCTATAGATGTCCTGCCCTCCCCCACACACACACTGCTTGCTTTTGCAGCTGTTCGATATAAATTCCTCGCATACAACTAAATCCTTCTTGTTTGTTTTTACAAACAATAAATAGCCATCAGTCCCCTCCCCGTCGCCTCATGCAGCCATTTGCCAGAGACACTAGCCAGATTAGTGTGAATTGTGCAGATGGCAACTATCACTTCACCAGTCTCATAAACACTAAAACTGTGCCCCCTCCTTCATCCCAAGATCTCAATAGATTATCAGTGTGTACAAATCGCTAGCAGATGATATTAAGTTGCTTTCATAACACACAGGGTCCCCTTGCAGTGTGACATTTTTTTCATTAGTAGACCCACGAAATCCTCTTAAATTTATAGATCGCTGCTCTCTAACCTAATTGTCAGGAGCACAGCAGGCCGCAGGCTTAACCCAGGCTCACCAATTACATCTCCTTGCCCTGATTATACAAGACACACAGGAAACAAAAGTGTTAAGGGAAGACATGGTATTTTTGCATCTTTTTGAACTATTGTCACGAATGTAGTCAGTACGGAAATGTGAATCCTGGGTTCAAGACACTGACAGGGGAATCTTCAGTTCATGTACAACTACTGCAAATTTAAGAGCCATCTGTGATGTCCTCATGTCATTTACAATCATACATTCTTGGAGCAGTGAGAGCTGTATTATTCCTATTATTTTTCTACAGTTGTTGCGCACTTTAGACTACAAGCAGGGCTGGATCAAGGTTGGTGGAGAATCCTAGGTAAAATGTATCATGGAGGCCATCCTGCACATGTCAATAGGATCTGATAACAGTAACGAGTGGTGAAGGCTCTTTGGAGTAGAGCTTCTATTGTTCTCCCTATAATTCAGCCATAGCTACAGTCAAATGAGTGTTCCTATCAGCACTCTTCTACACTACAGGTCAGATAATAGCTTACTATGAGCTGATTGTCTCAGAGAATGGGCAGGGTGGCACTAGGGAAGCAGCAAGTACCATCCTCCTCATTCTCCGAGACTGTTGGCTCATCTTCTATGGTGTTTTTGCCTCTTTTTGACCTGTGATCAGGAAAGCTATCATAGTGGACACAGGAATTCTGAGTACATCTAAAAAGTCCACTCTCCCCTGTCTCTGAGACAGTCAGCATGTAATGAGCTATGAACTGATTGGCAGCATGGATGTTAACATCCTTCAAATGGGTTGACCAAGATTTTCCACTGCAGTTCATGCACTGCATGACGACTGGTGTTCCAAGTCATAATTACTGAAGAATCCATTCGGAAGCATTAGTTCTTGGGGTGAATAAAGTGCCTCACAGCAGGACAATACATCAGCACACAAATTTGGGAATACAGCAACAGATTTGCACCAATATTCTGGCATGATAAAAATTTTTTGGAGCACATTAAATTTGCGGTAATTTTGTGACTTTTTACTACTCCTACTAATTTTTTATTAACACACTTCTATTGTGTAAAAGTAATAAAACTATATAAAATTTATATCATTGTAATTGTATCAACCCGCATCGTAAAGTTATTGTGCCATCTATACTGCATGGCGAACGCTGTAAAATCGACGCCCAAAAAACAATGTTGGAACTGAATTTTCCCCCACCCTCATTTTCATAGCCCAATGCTAAAAAAAATTATGGAAACCTGTGTGCCCAAAATGCACAATACACCCCTATATGAGATCCATGAGGGGTGTTGAATCCAAAATGGGGTGACTTCTGTAAGGTTTCACCTGTTCTGGTATTTTGGGAGCTTTGCAAATGAGACATGGCACCCACCAAAATCTGTGTTCCAAAAGCCAAATATTGCTCCCTCCCTTGTACGCCCTGCCATGCGCCCAAAGCTTTTTCCCCCAACAGTTGTAGGAAAATATTCATTACATTTTTCATTTTTTTTTTCATTGCACCCTTTGGTAAGATCAAAAAAGTTCATTTTTTTGTTCATGAATGTACACTCTGCACCCCATCTTGAAAGAAAAAAACCCAGAAATATAGATAGTTTTGCAAATTTATTAGACAATAAAAACTGAACTATCATACTGAACTTTGCTGTGACACTCATATTTAACTCTCATGCTGTCCATTTCCTTCTGATCCTCCTTGAGATGGTTCTACTCCTTCATTGGAGTCCATCTGTGTTTAATTCAACTGATTTGACTTGATTAGGAAAGGCACACACCTGTCTATATAAGACCTCACAGTTCACAGTGCATGTCAGAGCACATGAGGTCTAAGGAACTGCCCAAGTAGCTCAAAGACAGAATTGTGGCAAGGCACAAATCTGGCCAAGGTTACAAAAGAATTTCTGCAGCACTCAAGGTTCCTAAGAGCACAGCAGCCTCCATAATCCTTAAATGGAAGAAGTTAGGGACGACCACAACTCTTCCTGAACCTGGCCGTCCAGCCAAACTAAGCAATCGTGGGAGAAGAGCCTTGGTGAGAGAGGTAAAGAAGAACCCCAAGATCACTGTGGCTGAGCTCCAGAGATGCAGCAGGGAGATGGGAGAAAGTTCCACTGCAGCCCTCCGCCAGTCAGGACTTTTTGGCAAAGTGTGCCGATGGAAGCCTCTCCTCAGTGTGTCACGATACTAGTGGATACAGCTGGAATCCAATGGCTAGGACTGGCTTGAACACAGCGAAGACTAATGCAGACTGGACCAGGAGGCAGCAGAGATGTAGACTGGATCCTAGGCAAAGTCAGGAGGAGCACAGAAGAATGAACCGTAGGTATTAGAAGTTTGCAGGGTAAACCGCAAAGGTGAGGAACTAACGGGAATGCAAGTTCCAGGCTAGAGGACTGCACAGCAAGAGCTTAAACACAATACTCAAGCAATGAGTAACAGGCTTGAGGAGTTTATATATGCTGACAAACAGGAAACAGGAAACAAGATGGCACCCAGCTGAGACACGATCCACCATCTTGACTGAGGGCAAACTTAAGGGCAAACACAGTAAACAAGTTCCAAGTCATAGCAGGAGATTCCTGACATTACTCCCACCTCAACAGCGGCCTCTGGACGATACCTGACTCGGTCTCTCCGGATGTCTCTGATGAAATTGTTTATCAGTCTAGGAGCATTGATGTTACTCACTGGTTCCCACGAATTTTCTTCGGGCCCATAACCTTGCCACTTAATGAGGTATTGTAGCTGGTTTCTGAAAATTCTTGAGTCTAGAATTTGCTCCACAACAAACTGTTCTTGCCCATCAATCTCCACTGCATCAGGAGGAGGAGAAACACGTCCTGGAAAGGGATTGGGCACAGCAGGCTTTAGTAGAGACACATGGAACACAGGATGGATCTTCATAGATGATGGGAGCTTGAGCCGAACAGCTACTGGACTAATTATCTTGATAATCCTATACGGCCCAACAAACTTCTGTCCGAATTTTGGTGAAGGAACTCTAAGTTTCAAATTTCTGGTAGAAAGCCATACCTTATCCCCCACCTTAAAAGTTGGTGCTGGCCTACGACGTCTATCTGCCATCTTCTTGTAGTTTTCTTGAGCCCTCTCTAGCGTTTCCTTTAGTAGTTGTAAATTTTGCTGTAATGCAGAGATCCTTTCCGCAGCAGCTGGAATATGTGGAACAGCAGGGAATTTAGGAAGAATACTTGGATGGTATCCCAAATTTACAAAGAAGGTGAGTCTGTTTGGTGGAGGTATTTTGGGAATGTTGTACGAAAATTCAGCCACAGGAAGCAGATCAACCCAGTCATCTTGTAGGTGGCAAATATAGCATTGCAGTACTGTTTCCAGGGTCTGATTTGTGCGTTCAGTCTGTCCATTAGATTGTGGGTGGAAGGCGGTTGATAGATTGATATCGATGTCCAGTGCTGAGCAAAAACTCCGCCAAAATTTTGATGTAAATTGCACCCCACGATCCGAGACAACCTCATCAGGGACTCCATGAAGGCGAAACACATTCTGAAGTATGAGATCCGCAGTGTCTTTAGCAGAGGGTAGACCAGTACATGTGCAGCCTTGGTGAGCCGGTCAACTACCACGAGAATAGTATTCTTCCCCTTAGAGGTAGGTAGATCCACGACGAAGTCCATGGAAATCGAACCCCAGGGGCGAGAGGGGACCGGCAAAGGCTGTAGTAGGCCCGAGGGTGAAGAACGTGGAGTCTTGCATCTAGCACAGATGTCACAAGATGCTACATACTTTTTCACATCCTGTAGATAATTGGGCCACCAGAAGAATCGGGATAAAAAATTCTTGCTCTTCTGCACTCCTTTGTGACCGCAATCTTGGAATCATGGGCTAGCCCTCAGAATCTTCAGTCTCCCTGTTTCGGGTATATAGAGCTGCTGCTTATGGTCCACATCTTGTTCTTAAGTACCAATTGAACATCATCAGGAGGTTGGGACAGTAGGGATGTCGGTGTCATAGGCCTCGCTTATCTCTTTAAGCAAGTCTTTATTATGGATTACTCCCACCACATTAGAATCAGGAACAATGGTCTTAGGCGGAATAGTAGGAGTTGAATCCTTGGAGAACATTCTTGATAGAGCATCCGCCTTGCCATTACGGGATCCGGGCCTGTACGAGATTACAAAGTTGAATTGATTAAGAAAGATACTCCAACGAGCTTGGCGAGGAGATAGACACTTGGCCGATCTAACGAATTCCAGATTACGGTGATCAGTAAGCACAATTATTTGCTGTGAGGTTCCTTGAAGATGATGTCTCCATTCCTTAAAGGCTGCAACAATAGCTAACAGTTCTTTATTCCCCACATCATAATTCTTCTCAGCAGATGATAAACGTCGGGAGAAAAATGCACAAGGATGTAATAAACTCTTGTCTCCTGTTCTCTGAGACAGAATAGCCCCTACAGCACAGTCTGAAGCATCCACTTCCACAATGAAGGCGAGTTCTGGGTCAGGATGAACTAATACAGGGGCTGTAGTGAACTTGCACTTTAGAAGAGAGAAGGATTCTTGTGCTTGAGGAGACCAAACAAAAGCATTTTTCTTCTTAGTCAACTGTGTGATGGGAGAAATTATTTCCGAGAAATTCTTGATGAAGCGTCTATAGAAGTTGGCAAAACCTATGAAACGTTGGACATCTTTTATGTTTCTGGGGGTAGGCCAGTCTATTATTGCTTTGATCTTACTAGAGTCCATCTGTAGACCCATGAGGTGAAATTATATAACCAGGGAATTGGATCTTGGTCTGATGAAATTTCACATTTTTCAATCTTAATGTAGAGTTGGTTCTCTCTTAGCCTCTCCAGAACAAGCTTGACATGTCTCTGGTGTTCATCCATTGAGTTGGAGAAAATCAGGATATCGTCCAGATAGATGACAATGAACTGGTCCAAGAGGTCTCTGAAGATGTCATTGACGAGATGTTGAAAGGTGGCAGGGGCATTACAAAGGCCAAAAGGCATAACACAATATTCAAAGTGACCGTAACGATACCAAAAAGCCGTCTTAAATTCATCTCCAGATCTGATACGACCAAGTTATAGGCGCCTCGAAGATCTAATTTGGAAAAAATCTTCGCATTCGTATACTCTCATCCAGTAGCTCAGGATCAATGGTAGAGGATAACGTTTTTGATGGTAATTTTGTTAAGTTCTCTGTAATCAATACAAGGTCTTAAGGAACCGTCCTTCTTTTTAACAAGAATAGGGAGCCCCCTCTGTGAGGAAGATGGGCGGATGAACCTCTTAGCCAGATTTTCTTCTATGTAATCCTTGAGGGCTTTTAATTCAGGACCTGCCACAGGGTAGATGTTTCCGAAAGGTATAGGTGCACCTGGGAGCAAGTCTATGGGGCAATCATAGGGGCGGTGTGGGGGGGAGCTGGTCTGCATTTCATTTTGTTTGCTGCAGACGTCTGCAAATTCCCTGTATTCCGAGGGTAGCTCTAATATTTTGTTGTCTTGAGCTGGATCTTCTGGGCCTTGTTCAGAGTGAGCTGAGGAAAGGACATCCCCTTCTGGGAAGCTTATCTCCTTGGTTTCCCAGTTGATAACTGGGTTCTGTGCTTGCAGCCACGGTAGGCCTAGGATGACAGGGAAGTGTGGAGACGAGATCAGTAGAAAGACAGAGACTTCACGATGATGGGATGTCATAATGATCTCGAGTGGTTCTGTCTCTTGGTCCACTGGCCCTGAGTTCAGTGGAGATCCATCTACAGTTTCCATTACCACAGGTGAGAGTTTCTTCTGGATCTTAACCCCATGCTTCTGAGCAAAGGACAGGTCCATGAAATTGCCACTCGCCCCCGAGTCTACCATAGCTGAGGTAGATACCCATTGAGAGTTTAACCAGAACTTGATGGGAAGGAAGCAATGAGAGTCTTTGTTTCTCTTCTTAATATGAGGTGCCACTGATGAGATGGAAATGGACACTGCTCTTTCAGATAACTCGTCTCTGAAGCAATGGATTCCTTCATCTGAGGAGTCAGGATCCATGATGGCTGCCACCAATCTCCGTGACGGTAGGGCAGTTGATAATAAAGTGGGTCAGACTTTCTCACAATAGAAGCATAGGCTTTCCCGGACCGATGCTCCCTTCTTTCCCGTGCCCTCACCTTTAATAGGAATCGACTTGCATAGGCTCAATTCCTGACTCTCTGTGGATCTTCCATTGAGGTGCCTTGGAAGCTGACAGGGACCGGCGAGGACTGCTTGGTATCAAAATTTAGAGTAGCCCACCTCTCCTGTCGTTTGTTCAGACAGTCGGGTATCGATTCGGATGCAGTTGATTAATGAAGGCATCCAAACCTAAAGGGGCCTCTGCACGGGCAAGTTCATCCTTACTGCACTGCATAGTCCTTTCCTAAAAAAAGACAATTTTCGCTGCGTCATTCCAGTTGGTGTCGACTGCCACCCTTTGAACTCCATGGCATACTCAGCAACTGGCGTTTTGCCTTGGCGCAAGGATAGTATTGCAGCTTCAGCATTAGCACCGTCGATGGATCGTCAAACATCTGACTCATGGCGTCGATGAACTCTTCCATGTGATTCAGCCGGGCTTCTTGAGTTTCAATTAAAGTGCTACCCCCGCAATGCTTTTGTGTGTCAGCAGCATAATGATACACAGGACCTTCGATCTGTCGGTAGGAAATTGCGCAGGGTTTGCGTCGAAGTATAGCCTACATTGATTGAGGAAACCCCGGAATTTGTCGCGATCTCCGCCGAATCTGAAGGGTGGCAATTTCGGGCTCATGACAGCACCGAAGTGGGTGGTCCAGAGCTTGACTCTCCAGGTGGACCATCCGGTCGGATAATGTCGTGCACCGTTTCACGTAGTTCCTGAATCGCTTGTCCATTACACTTGGATATTATGGCCAGCTCCTGGCCTTCATAAGCGTCACATTTGACTTTCAATGCTTTGCATCCGTGCGCATGTAGCCATACAGTCTGAAGCTGTTTGATGGCGAGCTTCCTGACTTCCAGCCCCAGCGGACTCCATTTGTGGCTTGAGTATCCTGTCACGATACTAGTGGATACAGCTGGAATCCAATGGCTAGGACTGGCTTGAACACAGCGAAGGCCAATGCAGACTGGAACAGGAGGCAGCAGAGATGTAGACTGGATCTAGGTCAAAGTCAGGAGGAGCACAGTTGAATGACACATAGGTATTAGAAGTTTGCAGGGTAAACCGCAAAGGTGAGGAACTAACGGGAATGCAAGTTCCAGGCTAGAGACTGCACAGCAGGAAGCTTAAACACAATACTCAAGCAATGAGTAACAGGCTTGAGGAGTTTATATATGCTGACAAACAGGAAACAGGAAACAAGATGGCACCCAGCTGAGACACGATCCACCATCTTGACTGAGGGCAAACTTAAGGGCAAACACAGTAAACAAGTTCCAAGTCATAGCAGGAGATTCCTGACACAGTGCAAGACATATGAAAGCCGCATACAGTTTGCAAAAAAATACATGAAGGACTCCCAGACTATGAGAAATCAGATTCTCTGGTCTGATGAGACGAAGATTGAACTTTTTGGTGTTAATTCTAAGAGGTATGTGTGGAGAAAGCCAGGCACTGCTCATCACCTGCCCAATACAATCCCAACAGTGAAACATGGTGGTGGCAGCATCATGCTATGGGGGTGTTTTTCAGTTGCATAGACAGGATGACTGGTTGCAATTGAAGGAAAGATGAATGCGGCCAAGTACAGAGATAACTTGGATGAAAACCTCTTCCAGAGTGCTCTGGACCTCAGACTGGGCCGAAGGTTCATCTTCCAACAAGACAATGACCCTAAGCACACAGCTAAAATAACAAAGCAGTGGCCTCAGAGCAACTCTTTGACCATTCTTGACCGGCCCAGCAATCGCCCTGACCTATACCCAATTGAGCATCTCTGGAGAGACTTGAAAATGGCTGTCCACCAACGTTCACCATCCAACATGAGGGAACTGGAGAGGATCTGCAAAGAAGAATGGCAGAAGATCCCCAAATCCAGGTGTGACAAACTTGTTGTATCATTCCCAAGAAGACTCATGGCTGTACTAGCTGAAAAAGGCGCTTCTACTCAATACTGAGCAAAGGGTCTGAATACTTAAGACAATGAGATATTTCAGTTTTTCTTGTTTAATAAATTTGCAAAAATATTTACATGAGCAAAAAAATTAACCTTTTTAATCTTACCAAATGGCTGTAATGAAACAAAGAGTGAAAAATGTAAAGGTGTCTGAATACTTTCCGTACCCACTGTATATAGGGTATTGCTGAACCTAGAAGAAATTGCGTAGCAAAATTTAGAATGCTTTTTTTCCAGGGTTCTTTGAAAAATTAAACATTCCTCAAGGGGTGTAGTTTCCAATATGGAGTCTGCAAACCTGCAAACCTTAGGGTGTCTGCAAACCTGAAATGGCGCCTAAATAAAATCATATTGTAAACGAGACCTCAAAGTCAGGTAGGTGGTCCTCCTACCCTGAGGCTTGTGGTTGAGCCAAATAGCACACCAGGTCCACATTTGGATATCTCTGAAAACAAAAGAACCTGGGAAATCAATATTAAAGGGGTTGTCTCACTACATTGATTCATTTTACCTCAGTCCTGTTTTCTTGGTTTCACTTTGAATTCAGGGGCGTATTTACTGGTTTCTACAAGACTGCATTAAAAGCCAGGTCTGTAGCTATAGCAACCTGAGGAGCCCATACAAGAGGTGATGTCTAGGAGTAGGTAGGACACTGTTAATTGACATATATTGCAAAGTGACTTGTTTTTGTAAGATCTTTCACATAAAAAGCAATCCTTGTAGTGAGACAACCCCTTTAAGTTGCATTTCCCTGATCACGTCTATCGTATTCCTGTGATTAATGGATAAATATTGAAAATTTCAAAAAAAAGGAACATTTTGAAATTTCACCTTCACTTTGCTTTAATTTCTGTGAAATACCTAAAGGGTTAACAAACTTCCTAAAAACTGTTGTAAATACATTAAGATTTGTAGTTTCTTAAGTGAAGTCACTATCTTCCGCGTTTCCCTGAAAATAAGACCTAGTGCAATTTTTTCAAGCTTAGAAATAAAAGGCCTCCCATGAAAATAAGACCTAGTGGATTTCATTGCTACAAGATTACCTATCACCTCCACACAAACAAACAAAAGTTGATAGTAGATTAAATTATAAGAGTTTTCTCAAATACATGTCATTAGTAATCCAGAGGATTTACCTCAGTATTACTTGGAGAAGGCTTTTACTTTCACTTTGTAAGTCAGGAGATCCTACAGAAGACAGTGGAAGAGACCAACTGTGCAGGGGGAGCTGATATAGCTGCTTGTACAGAGTAATCTGAGTCTCTCACTACATTGAGTACAACAGGCACAGCGCACTGAGGACATAGTGGGACAGAGTTTACCTGCTGCTTCAGTCTCCTCCTCCTCCATAGCACACAGGCATCCATATTACACTGCTGCTGGTGTGCACATGATGTAGACTTACAGGCTCCTCCTTTCACATTGGACTCTTCCAGCTCAGGAGCACACAGCTCTCAGCACAGTGATAAATCAAGCTGTCATGTGCCGACTTCATAGCTGATTTAAAGGGCCAGCGCTTAAAAAAAAATTACAGATGAAATGCTTTGATTTTCCTAATGAAGCATATTTAAGGAAGTGTTTGTATTTTAGTCTTCTGTTACTTCATGAGCTTTAAATGTGAGTTCTTGTTCATAGAAAAATAAGACATCCCCTGAAAATAAGACCTAGTGCATCCTTAGGAGCAAAAAATAATATAAGACTGTCTTATTTTTGGGGAAACAGTGTAAAATACAAGCCAATCAAAGTCACGTCAGAACAGGACTGGTCCCTAAAAAATGTATTTTACAAATGTTCTTGAAAATGTGAAGAATGACTACTAAATTTAAAAATGATGCCAACCTACAGTGGACATACAGAATGGTAGATTCTAGTTCTAAACTATTTTGAGTGGAAAAACTACCTGTCTTACACGCAGAAATTTTTTAAGTTTGAAAATGGCAAATTTTTCACGATATTTTGATATTTTTCACAAATGTGTATGGACCAAAATTTCTTATTATCTTAAAGCACAACATGTCACAAGAAAACGTTCTCTGAATCACATGGATAGGTAAAAGTGTCAAAAAGTTATTCTTACATAAAGTGACACATGTCAAATTTAAAAAATGGGGCTCTGTCAGGTTGGTCAAAACTGTTTGTGGTGCTAAGGGGTTAAAGAGAACCTGTCACATAGTTTATGCCACCTTTGCTGAGTACAGCACAAGCTAGTGACAGACATGTATGATTTTGGCACCCAGCCGCCAAATTTATTTACGCATTAGTAGTGTAGAATGCGCCAGAATGTATGAACCTGTTCAACTGCAGGTCATAGATTTAGCGCTTTCTAGTTCCAAAACGACAACTCAGGCTCAGGTAAAGCACTTTTAACTTGATCTGCCTGTTCCAGCAGTAATGCACCTAGTTTTGCTGTCCTCCAGCCATAAATGTGTAGAATCATACAGTTGTGGTGCGACGCCCCTAGAACGCCCCCACATCTTAAGTGCATTGCAAAGAGCCTCAGGTGCCTCATAATGCACCTAATTTTGGATTAAGTCTGCTTATACATCCAGAGCAGTGACCCCCAACCTTTTTTCCACCATGGACTGTTTTTTTCCACAGCCCAGTGGGGACATGGTTATTAGGGGTGTGGTTATTAGGGGCAGGGTTATGGATGGGGTTGGATGTTTAGAATTACACAAAAAAAAAAAGACACAATAAAGTGTATACTGTGTCTCTCTGCAACATTTGATACTGTTGATCACTATCTTCTCCTCAGCATGCTCAGCGCCATTGGCGTTCAGGACACCGCTCCCTCTTGATTTTCATCCTACCTGTCTGACCGCTCCTTTAGTGTCTCATTTTCCAGTTCTATCTCCTCTCCCCTTCCTCTCACTGTTGGGGTTCCTCGGTTCTAGGTCCTTTCCTCTTTTCACTCTACACAGCCCCTATTGGACAAACCATCAGCAGATTTGGCTTCCAGTACCATCTCTATGCTGATGACACTCAACTATACACCTCTTCCCGTGACATCACTCCTGCCCTGCTACAAAACACCAGTGACTGTCTGTCCGCTGTCTCTGACATCATGTCCTCTCTCTATCTTAAACTAAACCTCACTAAAACTGAACTTCTTGTCATCCCGCCGTCTACTAACCTACCACCCTCTACTATTTCTGTTTCCTTGTGTGGTACTACCATAACTCCTAGGCAGGAAGCATGCTGTCGTGGGGTTATACTAGATTCAGAGCTGTCCTTTATTCCCTAGCGTTTTTCCCCGAAAATAAGACACTCCCGAAAATAAGACATAGCAGAGATTTTGTTGAATTCCCTAATATAAGGCACCCCCCCCCCCAAAAAAAAGATATAGCGGAAATCATTGCTGCAGCTCCCCATACACAGGGTTGTCCCTAAGGGTGGGCAGAGAGAAAGGTGGGAGGGAGGGGGGGGTGGGTGTTTCCAAGCCCCGCTCACCCCGAGAAACGGCCCTGGGACATATTGTTGTAGCAGAGTGTTGACCTGTGCAGGGAGGTCATGTGATTGTGATGTCACCACAGGTCCCGAACATCCCAGGACAGGAGACAGAAAGTACATGTAAGTAATAGAGGGAAGAGGTGGGAGAACAGAGCAATGATACTGACACACACACATCTCACAGGATGGCTGATGGGGAATGCTGGAACTTCTAGTTCTACAAGTCCCAGAATGTCACATTTGCCATCCTTTGAGATAAGTCGCTACAGCTGCCATAAAATGTCCTTTGCATACATATATTATTATTATTATTATTATTATTAACATTTATTTTAAAGCGCCATTGGTTGCATGGCGCTGTACATTTGAGGGGGGTCACATACATGATATGTCAAGTGAGTACAATAATGACAATGAATGACGTATAACTTTGGGACAGAGGGAGAGAGGACCCTGCCCGCGAAGGCTTACAATCTACAAGGAGGAGGGAAGAGACAGGAGGAGAGGGGCAGACATGTTTGTGGGGTAGTACAGTGGGAGCAGGGTTATTGTAGGTTATAGGCAATCCTGAAGAAATTTGGTTTTCCCGGTTGCTTTTGAAGCTGGTGAGAGTGGCAGAAATCTGATGTGTTGGGGGCAGTGCATTCCAGAGTGTGGGGAAAAGCGCGAGAAGAAGTCTTGGAGACGGTTATGTGAGGAGCTGATAAGAGGAGAACAGAGAAGAATGGTCCCTGTGAGGAGCGGAGATTGCGTGAGGGGAGATATCTGGAGATTTGGGCAGAGATGTATGGAGGGGAGGACCCTGCCCGCGAAGGCTTACAATCTACAAGGAGGATGGAAGAGACAGGAGGAGAGGGGCAGACATGTTTGTGGGGTATAAAAGTGGCAGCAGGGTTATTGTAGGTTATAGGCAAAACCTGAAGAAATGGGTTTTCAGTTGCTTTTGAAGCTGGTGAGAGTGGCAGAGAGTCTGATGTGTGGGGCAAATGCATTCCAGAGGGTGGGGGAAGCGCGAAGAGAAGTCTTGGAGACGGTTTTTGTGAGGAGCTGATAAGAGGAGAACAGAGAAGAAGGTCCTGTGAGGAGCGGAGATTTCGTGAGGGGAGATATCTGGAGATTTTGGGCAGAGATGTATGGAGGGGAGAGTTTTTGGAGAGCCTTGTAGGTCATGGTTAGCAACTTGAAATGAATTTTCTGAGCTATTGGTAGCCAGTGAAGGGATTGACAGAGGGAGAGGCAGAGGATAGCGAGGAGGGGGTGGATAAGACGGCAGCAGAGTTGAGAATGGTTTTTAAGGGGAGCAAGAGTGCAAAATGGAGGCCACCAGAGAAGGATGTTGCAGTAGTCAAGGCGGGGAGATGACAAGGGCATGGACGAGAATTTTGTGGTGTCGAAGTTGAGGAACGAACGGATGCGAGAGATATTTTTCAGGGGGAAGCGGCAGGCAGAGGTGAGGGTTTTGGATGTGTGGTTTGAAGGACAGAGCGGAGTCGAGGATTACCCCAAGGCAGCGGACTTGCGGAACAGGTGAGAGTGTACAGTCATTGACAGTGATAGAGAGATCAGGTGGAGGGATGGAGGGGGACGGTAAAAGATGATGAATTTTGTTTTCTCCACATTTAGTTTTTTGGAGACGGGAGAGAAAAAGGAGGAAATGGACGATAACAGTCTGGGATCCGGGGGAGAAGAGAGGTGACATCTGGGCCGGAGATATAAGCTGGGTGTCCATCAGATACAGGTGGGAATGAAAGCCATGTGAAGCTATGAGTTGACCCAGACCAAGGGTGTAGATAGAAAAGAGTAAAGGACCCGGACGGACCCCTGGGGACACCAACAGAGAGAGGCCGGGGGAGGAGGTGGAGCGAGAAATGAGAGACGCTGAATGTCCGGGTCAGAAAGGTACGAGGAGATCCAGGAAAGAGCCAAGTCTGGGGATGCCGAGGGAGGAGAGGATGTGTAGCAGGAGGGAGTGGTCACAGTGCAAAGGCAGAGGACAAGTCTAGAAGGAGAAGGACAGAGTACTGGCGTGAGGCTTTGGCAGTTGCTAGGTTTTTTGACTCTAAAACCTTAATAAAAATAATATATAAAATATATATATAATATATATAAAAACAACACATACTAGTAATAGCATGCTATAATTTATTTTGTGGAAAAATAAGACATCCCCTTAAAATAAGACATAGTGCATCTTTAGGAGCAAAAATTAATATAAGACGCTGTTTATTTTCAAGGAAACCGTGTATATTCAATCCCTTGCCTGTTCCTGTCACCTGCACCTCAAGAACATCTCCAGAATCACTGTGAAAGCAACTCAATCTCTTATTACTGCTCTTATTCTTTCTCATCTTGACTACTTTAACTCACTGCTTACCGCTCTCCTTCTCTGCAAACTCCCCCCTCTCCAATCTGTCCTGAATGCAGCATACAGGTTCATCTTTCTTTCCAGCCGCTATACTAATGCCTCTACCCTGTGTTGGTCACTGCACTGTTTGCCCATTCAGTACATAATACAACAGAAATGCATCACTTTTACCCATAAAGCTCTCCATAGTGCTGCACCCCCCTACATCTCCTCATTCATCTCTGTCTACCACCCTACTCGGTCCCTCCGATCTTCTGGTGATCTTAGACTACAAGCCTCAGTCATAATAATAATAATAATAATAATAATAATAATAATAATAATAATCATCTTTATTTACATAGCGCCAACAAAATTCCGCAGCACTTTACAATGTAGAGGGTATAATTACAGACAAAAGACAGACATTACACAGTGAAAGTTACTTACAGATGAGACACAAGGTGTGAGGGCCCTAAACTGAGCACTTCTCACCCTTCATCTCACCCATACACCCTAATAGATTGTAAGCTCTTGCGAGCAGGACCCTCACACCTTGTGTCTGATCTGTAAGTAGCTTTTTCTGTATTGTTTGTTTTTGTTTGTACTTATATTCCCTAAATTGTAAAGTGCTGAGGAATATGTTGGCGCTATATAAATAAAGATTATTATTATTATTATTCTTATTATTATTATTATCATCATCATCATTTTATAACTGCAGACTGATTGTCAGCACTGTGGGTCAGTATTATATTTAGAGATGGGCGAATTGATTCTAACGAAGTGGAATTCATTTAGAATTTCAGGAAAACTTCGGTTCTAAATGAATTAGAAGTTTGGGGTACTTCGGGTGAACGAAGTGTGCTTTTGATTGATAAAATGGCTGCGAGCACATGGCGCTACATGGGGCAAAGCACTCTGGGAGGAAGAAGGGCATAGCCTGCATGACATGTGCAGAGATGAAGCCAATCAGAGACCGGCGGGATTCTGTGACCCCACCGCACTATATAAGGCCCCGGGCGCGACGCGGGGAGCTCACACTACTCTCACTGTACTGATCAGGGAAGGTGCTGCCGCGGCTGATTTGTGATAACTCTCACTGAAGAACTGATTTTTATAAAAGCGATTTTTGTGGGGTGTCTCGCTTGTCTCAGAGACTGCTTCTCTTAATGTTCTATTTCTGATTTTTTGGGGATGTGATCTGAAGTCCAGGGGTGCGTCCACTGCAGCTGCATATACTTTTTTAATGTATCTCTCACAGCACATTGAATATCCAAGGGGGATCTAAGCCAGTTCCTGTTGTATTCATTTAAAGAAAACAGCTTTTTTTACAATACAAATACCCACTTCTTTTTTGGCTGCTCAATTCTTTTTGCACAATTTACATCCGGGGGTTTAATTAACCGTGTTTTTCTGCTGTGGTGACTCAAGAAAACCGTCTTTTTTTCCTGTAGCCTAATTACAAGCGAGGTTAATTACAATTTTTTCTCTTGTTTGTAGCGTAGAAAACACGCAATTGTAACACCTACAAAGCTAGAGTTTGTGGCTGCTCAATTCTTTTGCGCAATTTAAAATCCAGCGGTTAATTAAGCGTTGGTTTATCTGCTGTGGTGACAAAAATAAACCGTCTTTTTCACCGCCAAAAATTTACAATTTTCCTGTACCATAATTCACAACAAAGGTTAATTACAATATTTTATCTTGTTGTGTAGCTTAGAGAACACGCAATTGGGTAACACGCTACAAAGCAAGTAGTTTGTGGCTGCTCAATTCTTTTGCGCAATTTAAATCCGGGGGTTTAATTAAGCATTGTTCTGCTGCTGTGGTGACTCCAAGAAACCGTCTTTTTCACCCCCGCCAAAAATGACAATTTCCTGTACCATAATTCACAAGCGAAGGTTTAATTACAATTTTTTCTCTTGTTGTGTAGCGTAGAAAACACGCAATTGTAACACCTAAAAAGCTAGTAGTTTGTGGCTGCCTCAATTCTTTTGTGCAATTTTACATCCGGGGGTTAATTAAGCGTTGTTTTTCTGTTTGTGGTGGACAAAAATAAACCTCGTTTTTTCACCCCCAAAAATTACAAATTTTCCTGTTACCATAATTCACAAGCAGCAAAGGTTAATTACAATTTTTTCTCTGGTTGTTAGCGGTAGAGAAACACGCAATTGTAACACGCTACAAAAGCTAGTAGTTTGTGGCTGCTCAATTATTTTGCGCATTTTACATCCAGGGGTTAATTAAGCGTTGTTTTTCTGCTGTGTTGACAAAAAATAAACCGGCTTTTTCACTGCCCAAAAATACAATTTTTCCCCTGTACCATAATTTCACAAGCAAAAGGTTAATTACAATTTTTTATCTTGTTGTTTTAGCGTAGAAAACACGCAATTGTAAAAACGCTACAAAGCTATAGTTTGTGGCTGTCAATTCTTTTGCGCAATTTACATCCAGGGGTTAATTAAGCGTTGTTCTGCTCCCTGTGGTGACTCCAAGAAACCGTCTTTTTCACCGCCAAAAATGACAATTTTCCTGTAGCATAATTCACAAGCGAAGGTTAATTACAATTTTTCTCTTGTTGTGTAGCATAGAAAACACGCAATAGAAACACGCTACAAAGCTAGTAGTTTGTGGCTGCTCAATTCTTTTTGCGCAATTTACATCTAGGGCTTAATTAAGCGTTGTTTTTCTGCTGTGGTGACAAAAATAAACCGTCTTTTTCACCGCCAAAAATGACAATTTTCCTGTAGCATAATTCACAAGCGAAGGTTAATTACAATTTTTTTCTTGTTGTGTAGCATAGAAAACACGCAATTGTAACACGCTACAAAGCTAGTAGTTTTGGCTGCTAAATTTCTTTTGCGCAATTTACATCCAGGGGTTAATTAAGCGTGTTCTGCAGTTGTACTCAGTAAAAGAAATTTTGGGTTTTTCACCGCCACAGAAGAAATTCTGTAGCATAATTCAATCCGAAGGTTAATTAAGCCTGTTTGTTCTTTTATATTCGTAAAATACACAGAGTTTTTTAAAAAGGGCACATACAGGTCAATTTTTCCTGCCCCTTTGTGGAGCGCAATTTATATCCAAGGGTTACCCAAGCTTCTTAGTGGTTCATTTTGGGTTCAAATACAGGGTGTGTATTTATCATATACAGTTATCTTCATCAAACAGTGTCTGTACATTTTAGAACAAACAGTATGTCAGACAGAGAGGTGGTAGGCTCTTCACCTGCGAGTGTGTTGTTCAGCAACCCAATGGTTCTTGATTGGTTGACTAGGTCATCCACTTGCTCCCAGATGACATCTGACAACCCCCGCCAAGAGTCGGTGGGAACGTCAGACACAACCCTTAGTTGGCATGGCTCGGGAGCGGGTCAGCGGCCCTCACCGTCCTCAGCCCGCCTCTGTCCCATCCGGTTCCCTCAGCCGAGATCTACTATGTGGTTTTGGGCTCAGCGCCACTAATAAACGAGGATGAAAAATTGAGGAGGGCAGTCAGCAGCTACTTGGAAGCGAAGAAATGGGGCCAATATCCCCTGCTTCTTGCAGTAGGCGGCAAAGTTAGATGTTTTAGAGTGGCAAAGGGAGGTCATGTTGTGAGGGGTCAGCCTCTGCATTCAAAGACCCTTGATGAGGACAGCAGTGACGATGAAACACAAATAGATGATGATGAAAGCCGACCCCCAACTTGGGAGCCGGGTTTGAGGCAAGGGTTTTCATCATGGGTCAGGAAAATGGGGCGTCAGTTTGCGCGTCAGGCACGGCGCAGGCCGTTTTTGGGCCCCCAGGTGGCCGTGAGTCCCCCCGGATAGCGCAGTGTGGGCGGAGTCAAGGGGGCCCAGGGGGAAAAAAACCCCGTTTTCGCAGGTCCAAAAAAGTAGCGGAAACAGGGGCTCTGCGAGGATGCGGGGGCCAGTAGTCACTCAGTGTGGGCTTTGGGGGGGTTAAAATCCGATACTCGGGGGGTGTGGCATTTTCTTTGCTAAGACCCCGGAGGAGCCGAATATGGGTAAAAAAAAAAAAAAAAATCTGTGGGCAGAAATTGAAGCGGGGGCCCAGGGGGGCCTAACGTTGGCACCCCCCGGCACTTTCCCCCCTTTCCTAAACCTCCCCAGCATCCCACCCGGTGGCCGGGGGACAAACGTGGCTCAGATGGGGTGGTCCACCCTGCTCCCCCAGCAACACCCAAGCAGCAGCAGCAGCCCCCCAGTGGACGCATGCCTTGCAGCAGTTAAAGGCTCCACCCACCTCTGCAGAAGGGACGTTTCTTTTTGGACTTCATCCCCGGGTCCAAAAGGTTTGTTTCCCTCCCCGCTACTCGGGGCGCCAGCAGTCGTTCAGCGAGGGGTTTGCAAAGAACAACAGAAATGGTTAAACCCCATCCAAAGGGGTTAGAACCCTGACCTTTAATCCGGGCTAAGTTGTTGGTGCTGCGCCCCTTCCCTTTCCAAAGGGTGGACTCTGCCCCGTTCAGAGAACAAATGGCTTATGCCGAGCCAAGATGGAGAGTTAAACCTTTTAATTTCTTTTCCCAAAAAAAGGCAGTACCCCAAAACTTCATAAATATGAAGAACAAAAAGGTGGGCCAGGCCCCCTTTAGCTTACGGTTTTTTTCCAAGGGACAAAGCAGGCGCGGACGTCGGAGCTAAAAACTTCGGTCAAAGGGCCCCGTACATGTTTCCTTTTGGCCCCCTGGGGGGAATGTGCTTCCGGCCCAGGCAACAAACCCAAACCCAAATTGGGAGGAGACGCCGCTTTTCCCCCCACGTTGTCAAAAATGCGGCTCCTTCGCCGAATTGTTTTCCGCCCCCTCCCCCTCCCCCACCCACCCCCATTCAGCCCCCCACAAGTACTGCTCCATCATACCCCATGTGTGGGCACAGTGGGGGTCACGCAGTTCTTCACCTGGGTTGCCCGGGAACAAAGTTTAAAACAGGGGGGGAAAATCTCCGGTCATGCCCGCAAGAAAACGATGTGTGGGTTTCTCCGCCAATGCCCAACGGAACCATGGTAAAAGGGGCAAAGGGAAACTGGTGTCCGCCTGCCCCCGAGGAGGAAATTTGGGCCATTTTCGCCCCGCATGGCGCACCCTGTTTTTAAATTTTTTTTGTGAAAAAAAGGGTTCCCCGAAGGGCTTACCCCCCGTTCTTTAGAAGATTCTTTAAAATGGCCAGGAAAACTGTGCATGCACTTCATCCAATTTCCCACCCAAAACCCGAAACCCCTCCTCGAGTTCCCGCGGCAGAACGGCCTCCCCCCAAAACCTCTATATGCCGATGTTTTCCACCCCTTGGGGTTTTAGCTGCAAAATGTTGGACCCCCTGTATTAACAGCGAAAGGGGCCAAAAAACGATTTTTTGGAAAGATCCAGGAGGAAAGGGAATTTCCCCCCCTGTGTTTAAATTTTATGTCAGCCAGTGGCAGCCAGCGTGAACCCTCCCTTTTTTGGGTTTGGGGCCCTTCGAGGAGGCAACATTATTTGTCAGTTGCCCAAAGGGCTACGGATGAATTTAAAGTCTTTACTGCTTTTATGTCCTGTAACAGATGCTGGAAAAAACCCGTCTGGGCAGGGGACTTGGAGACGGGCGACTACCCTCTCCCCGGCCAAAAATGAGTCCCCGGGAGGGGAAGGGAAAAGGAGGAGGAGGAGGAGGAGGAGGGCATTGGGAAAACAGGAAAACTTTTTCTGGTGGGAAAAAAGTGGTTTTTTTACCCCGGTGGGGCAAGGGGAGGAGGAGGGAGGGGGCCCGCTGGGAGAGGGAGATGGAGGGGGAAAACGGGGGCAGGGTTAACCCCCGCAAACCCTTGCAGATCGTGGGAGATGGGGCAGGAGCCCCGGAGTCATTTGTGCGATGGCCCGCGCTTGCTATTTGCCTGGCGTGACACCGAATAGTCAGCATCCGCAGAGGGATGACCTGGTTCCCCCAAAATGACCCTACTCCCGGTCCAAAAATGGGAGCCTTTTTCCCAGCTATTAGAGGGAGGACAAAATCAAATACTAAAGGGAAATCCTCCGTAGTCAGTTGTCCGCTCCCTATGTGCGGAAGTCCCCCTCTGACGGGTCCCCCCGGGGGGTTCTTCAGCTCACTATACAGCCGCAGCTGCGGGGGAAGGGGGGGGGGGGTGGAGCAGTACCGCCGATCAGCAGCAACCTAAGCTGGAGTCACTATGAGCAGCTTCCTTACCGCCTAGGAGGAGGGCAGTGCCGCAGCAGAGGACCTGGAGCAGACCCTGAAAAACAGGTGGTGGCCCTTGGACAGCACTCTGCCACCCCAGTTGAAAGATCCGCTGGACTACTGGGGAGCCCCAAAAGGGGTGTGGGCCGCAACTTGCCAGTTTTTCAGGGAAAGCTGTCCTGCAGGGCCCGTAGTGTGGCATCAGACGGGGGTTACGTGCGGCGGGGGGCCCTCGTTACCCAAGGAAACCCCTTGTCCCACGGGGAAAAGTGGAACGATGACCTTTGTAAGATGAATCAGGCTGGGTCGGCCAGGTTTTCCCCACACCAATGCCTTTGGCGTCAGATACTCAGCCATGCGCTCACCCAAACGTAGAAAAAAAGTCTGGGTTTTAAAAATCCTGCCTCGCCACTAACTGAGCCGCCACCCGCCGATGGGAAAAATCTGCTGACGTTTCTCCATCTGCCACCAAAAACCATCTTTTTCCAGGGGGTTTGGGATTGCCACCCCCCCCAACTCTGTCTTGTGTCACTGTTGACCTCAGCTGCGTCCCGTCACCTCCACTCTCTGTCATTGTGCCACTCTGTGGCCTACTCCCGTTTTTGCACCACCAGAATGTCATTTTGCCCCCTGTCTACCTCTGCTGCTGCTGTGGCTGCTGTTGTGACCTATACATTGTCATTTTGCACTGTTTTGTCTAATTTCTGCTGTGGTGCTGCCTTGACCCCACACACTTTTGGGCATTGTGCCCCTGTCTGCCTCTTCTGTGCGTGGCTGATGCCGTGACCTACACACTCGTCATTGTGCCACTGTTTACCTCATGCCTGCGTGGTGCTGCCGTGCCCCACACATGTCATTGTGCCACTGTCTGACCTCATGCGCGCTGGGCGCTCCGTGACCGGGGCCCCATACGGGGTACAACCGGTTCCTAAGGGGGCCCGGGGAATTCCTTAAACAAGGGGCCCCCCGGGGGCGCAGCCCCCAAAACCAGGCTCGGGCGGTCCACGGGTTTGGGGGCCCCGAGCCGGGGGGCCCCGGGGCATGCCGTCCTCCCCGGGGCCCGTCCCGATCCGCTTGCCGCCCGGGCCCTCGCCCCAAACGCCCAAAGACCGCCCGGTAGTGGTACTTTGTCCCCACTCCCGGGCTGCGCGGGGTCCGGAGCACCGCCACTACGCTGGCCCCGTATCTCCCGACACGAAGGCCAATGCCTTCACCTCCCGGGCCCCGGGCCCCCTATTTTGGGACGGGGCGGCGGGTGACGCACTTCACCCGCCGCCTATGCACGGAGGTCGCAGTGGCCGGGACCTGCCAGAGCCAGAGCGAGGAAAGGTGATTTTTGGGGGGTTTTTTTTGTTTTGTTTTTTTTATAGAAAGGAAGGGGGCCCGGGCTACCTAAACCTAAGGGGGCCCTGGCTACCTAAACCCCCGGGGGCCCGGCTATTTAAAAACCCTACGGGCCCTGCTACCTAAACCCCACGGGGCCCCTGGTACTTAAACCCACATGGCCCTGGCCCTAAACCCCACAGGGCCCCGGGGCTACCTAAACAACAGGCCCTGCTCCCAAAAACCCCCAGGGGGCCTTGGCTATTTAAACCCCTACGGGGCCCTGGCTACCAAAAACCCATGGGGGCCCGGCTACCAAAACCCCCACAGGGCCCGGCTCCCAAAACCCCACAGGGGCCCGGGCTATTAAAAACCCAAAACCTTTTGCTCCCAAAACCCCGGGGGCCCAAACTACCTAAACCCCACGGGGGCCCGGCTACCTAAACCCCACGGGGGCCCGCCCTACCAAAACCCCCACGGCCCTGGCTCTTAAACCCACAGGGGCCCTGGTACCAACCTACAGGGCCCTGGCTAAAAAACCCTACGGGGCCCGGGCTACCTAAACCCCACAGGCGCCCTCTACCTAAACCCCCAGGGGCCCGATCCAAAACCCCAGGGGGGCCCTGGCTACTTAAACCCTACGGGGGCCCGGGGCTACCAAAAACCCCCAGGCCCCCTGACTACCCCCCCCCACGGGGGCCCTGACTACCTAAACCCCCAGGGACCCGGCTACTTAAAACCCCGGGGGCCCTGGACCTAAACCCCACGGGGCCCTACTCCTAAACCCCACAGGGGCCCTGGCTACCTAAACCCCACAGGGGCCCTGACTACCTAAACCCCACAGGGGCCCTGGTTACTTAAACCCTACAGGGGCCCTGGCTACCTAAACCCCACAGGGGCCCTGGCTACCTAATCCCAACAGGGGCCCTGTCTACCTAAACCCCACAGGGGCCCTGGCTACCTAAACCCCACAGGGGCCCTGTCTACCTAAACCCCACAGGGGCCCTGGCTACTTAAACCCTACAGGGGCCCTGGCTACCTAAACCCCACAGGGGCCCTGGCTACCTAAACCCTACAGGGGCCCTGACTACCTAAACTCCAAAGGGGCCCTGACTACCTAAACCCTAAAGGGTGCCCTGACTCTAGCAAACCCTAAAGGGGGCCCTGACTCTACCTAACCCTAAAGGGGGCCCTGACTCTACCTAATCCTACCGGGGGCCCTGACTCTACCTAATCCTAAAGGGGCCCTGCCTCTACCAACCCTAAAGGGGCCCTGAATCTACCTAACCCTAAAGGGGCCCTGACTCAAACCTAAACACAAAGGGGGGCCCTGACTCTACCTAAACACAAAAGGGGCCCTGGCTACCTACAAACTAAGGGGGCTCTGGCTACCTACAAACTAAAGGGGTCTCTACCTGCACATTACCTAAAGGAGGCCCCTAACTATCTGTATTCTACCTAAAGGATACCTCTAACTGCCTGTATACTATCTATATTAGAAGGTGGTGAGGTGCGTGACCAAGGAAACATGGAGGGGGTTTGTATGGGGTGGAGGGGGATATTGTATGTGGGCCGGTGGGAATATTGTATGTGGGTGGAGGGGGTTATTGTATTTGGGAGGAGGGGGTATTGTTGTGGGTGGAGGGGATATGGATGGAGTCACTAGCCCTGTGTCTATGTGTGAGACAGACAAATGTGTGACTACATTATACTAAAACAATACAGTTCTTTTTTGCATACTGTATTTTTTTGTGGTTTAAAAAAGGGGCCCTTTATGCCCTATAAGGCCGTTTTTTTTTTTTTTTGCTGGGGGGCGGGGCGATTGGGTGCTGGGGGGGGCAATTGGGTTGCTGGGGGCAGGGTTTGAGGGGGGGGCCCAGGTCTTCAGCTGTATGGGGCCCTGAAATTTTGTTGGCGGCCCGGCCGTGACCTACCACTGTCATTGTGCCACTGTCTGACCCTTGCTGCTGCTGTGGTGATGCCGTGACCTACACACTCTGTCATTGTGCCACTGTCTGACCTCATGCTGCTGCGTGGCTGCTGCCGTGACCTACCCCACTGTGTCATTGTCCCCCTCTGTGGCCTATTTCTGTTTTTGCCACCCCCAGAATGTCATTGTGCCACTGTCTGACCTCACTGTGCTGTGGGTGCGCTGTGACCTACACAAGTGTCATTGTCCACTCTGTGGCCTATTTCTGTTTTGCCACCTCCAAATGTTATTGTGCCACTGTCTGACCTCATGTTGCTGCTGCCGTGACCTTTCACACTGTTATTGTGCCCCTGTCTGACCTCATGCTGCTGCTTGGCTGATGCCGTGACCTACAACTCTTTTCATTGTGCCACTTTTTGACCTCATTCCCGTGTGGTGATTTCCGTGACCTCACACTGTTCATTGTGCCACTGTCTGACCTCATGCTGCTGCTGTGGTGATGCCATGACCTATACACTCTGTCATTGTGCCACTGTTGGGCCTCAGCTGCTGCTGTGGCTGCTGCCTACCTAAACTGTGTCATTGTCCCACTCTGTGGCCTATTCCTGTTTTTGCCACCTCCAGAATTTTCATTGTGCCACTGTCCCGACCTCATGCTGCTGCTGTGGGTGCTGCCGTGACCTCCACACTGTGTCATTGTCCCACTCTGTGGCCTACTCCTGTTTTTGCCACCTCCAGAATGTCATTGTGCCACTGCCTGACCTCATGCTGCTTGCTTGTGGCTGCGCCGTGACCTACACACTGGGCATTGTGCCACTGTCTGACCTCATGCTGCTGCTGTGGCTGATGCCGTGACCTACACACTCTGTCATTTTCGACTCTGTAGCTTAATCCTGTTTTTTGCTCCTCCAGAATGTCTTGTGCCACTGTCTGACCTCATGCTGCTGCTGTGGCTGCTGCCGTGACCTCCCTATTCCCTGTCTGTCCCCCTCTGTTGCTTATTCCTGTTTTTGCCACCTCCAGAATGTCATTGTGCCACTGTCTGACCTCATGCTGTGCTGTGGCTGCTGCCGTGACCTCCACACTGTGTCATTGTCCCACTCTGGGGCCCCAAACTCCTGTTTTTGCCCCCTAAAAGAATGTCTTGTCCCCACTGTCTGACCTCTTTGTTTGCTGCTGTGGCGGGTGCAGTGCCCAACCACACTGTCATTGGCCACTGTCTGACCTCATGCTCCCTGTTGGGGGGCAAATTGCCGGAAACCCTACACATTTTGTCATTGTGCCACGTCGCCCTCAGGGCTGCGCTGGGGGGCAACCGTGACCTTTTAATTTGTGTCATTGTCCCACTGTCAAAACCTCATGCTGCTGCTGTGGCGGGGCTCCCGTGACCTCCACACTGTTTTCCATTGCCCCCTCCCCTGGGGCCCTACTCCTGTTTTTGCCCCCTTTCCAAAATGTATTGTCCCAAACTGCCCGACCTAATGCTGCTGCGGGGGCGGGCTTGTCGGGGCCCTCCACATTTGTGCCCATTTCCCACTTTTGGGGCCCTACTCCGGGGTTTTTTTTCCCACCCCCAGAAGGGTCTTTGGGTTGCCCCGGGGTCTGACCTTTTCCCTGCTGTGGCGATGCCGTGACCTAACAACTCTGTCATTGTCCCATTTGTCTGCCCCTCATGCGCTGCTGGGGCGGGCTGCCGTGATACACACTGTGCATTGTCCCCCAAACTTTTCTGACCTAAATCTGCTGCTTTTGGTGCGGGCCGTGCCCTACCCCAACTGCCCATTGTGCCACTGTCTTGCCCCTCATGTTTGGCGGTGGGGCTGATCCTTTGCCCTACCCCACTGTTCATTGTGCCACTGTCTACCTATGCTGCGCGTGGCTGCTGACGTGACCCCCACACTGGTCATTGTCCCACTCGGGTGGCCTACTTGTTTTTTGCCACCTCCAGAAGGTCTTTTGTGCCACTGTCAAACCCCCTGCTGTTTTGGGGGTGCGGGCCCCGAAACCCTACACACGTGTCATTTTTGCCCCCCCCCCCCTGTCTGACCTCTGCTCCCTGCTGGGGCTGCTGCCTTTGACCTAACACAAACTTTGTCCCACGTCTGACCTCATGCTGCTGCTGTGGCTGATGCTGGCCCTTTCCCACACTTGTCATTGTCCCAAACTGTCTGACCCCCATCCCTGCGTGGGGGTGCTCCCGGGTGACCTACCACATGTGTCATTGTCCCCACTCGGGGGGGCCCCTACTCCTTTTTTTGCCACCTTTAGAAGGGCATTGTCCCCACGGGCCCCTGCCCAATTTTGCTGCTGCTGTTGTGCCGTCAACTCCCACTGTTCTTTGTGCCCACTTCCTTGGCCTACTCCTTTTTTTGCCACCTCCAGAATGTAAATTGTGCCACTCTTGACCTCATCTCCCTGTGGCTGCCGCCGTCCCCTCTACACTTTGCCCACTGATATTGCCCCCTGAGCCCCCAGCTTGTTTTTTTCCCCAGCTGTCGCTCCCAATGCCCTTTATCAGGCAAACATTCCCCCTTCAGTTTTTTGGTCATTTTTTCACTCTTAAGTGCCCAGGGAATTTTAAGTAAAGGGCGATTTAAGAGCGGCGGCAGTCATCTGCGTGTCATACTAAAAACACAACATTGTATGAAGACCAAACCAAGCTCCTCTGCATATTTAAGCATGGCACAAACGTTCTACAGCACCCTGCAGGCTCTGTGCAGCCTCAAAATAGCTGTTTTTAACGTGATTCGTCCCGAAGTAATTCGGAACAAAGTTATTGTTTGCCGAGAAATTCGGCAAAGTGAGCGAACCGATTTTCGTAAAATTCGCCCATTTCTAATTATATTAATAATGCTGACCCACACAGCTAACAATCAGTCTGCAGTAATATTGATCAGCTTTGTGGGTCAGCATTATACATGTATATAATATACATATGTAATCAGCTCTGTCATTATATAAATATATGCCTCCGGTAGTCATTATATAAATATATGTCCCTGTAGTCATTATCGAGATATATGTCCCTGGATTCATTATAGAGATATATGCCCCCTGTAGTCATTATAGATATATGCCCCCTGTAGTCGTTATAGAGACATATGCCCCCTTTAGTCATTATAAAGATATATGCCCCTGTAGTCATTATAGATATATGCCCCCTGCATTCATTTTAGAGATATATGCCCCATGTAGTCTTTATAGATATATGCCCCCCTGTAGTCTGATCTGTAAGTAGCTTTTTCTGTATTGTTTGTTTTTGTTTGTACTTATACCCCCTAAATTGTAAAGTGCTGCGGAATATGTTGGCGCTATATAAATAAAGATTATTATTATTATTATTATTATTTTTATTATTATTATTTTTATCATTATCATTTTATAACTGCAGACTGATTGTCAGCTCTGTGGGTCAGTATTATATTAATAATGCTGACCCACACAGCTAACAATCAGTCTGCAGTAATATTGATCAGCTTTGTGGGTCAGCATTATATGTGTATATAATATACATATGTATTCAGCTCTGTCATTAATATATATATATATATATATATAAATATATATATATATACAAATATATATATATATATATATATGTGTGTATATATATGTATATATATATATATATATATATGCCTCCTTTAGTCATTATATAAACATATGCCCCTGTAGTCATTATAGAGATATATGTCCCTGGAGTCAGTATAGAGATATATTCCCCCTGTAGTCATTATATATATGCCCCCTGGTGTCATTATAGAGACATATGCCCCCGGTAGTCATTATACAGATTTGTGCCCCCTGTAGTCAGTATAGGGATATATGCCCCCTGTAGTCATTATAGATATATGCCCCCTGTAGTCATTATAGAAATATATAGCCCCCTGTTGTCATTATAGATATATGCCCCTTTAGTCATTATAGATATATGCCCCCTGCATTCATTTTAGAGATACATGCCCCCTTTAGTCTTTATAGATATATGCCCCCCTGTAGTCATATTAGAGATATAGGCCCACAGTAGTCATTATAAATATATGCCCCCTTTACATTTTAGATATATGCCCCCTGCAGTAATTCTAGAGATATAGGCCCCCTGTAGTCATTATAGAGATATATTCCCCCTTTAGTCATTATAAAGATATATGCCCCCTTTAGTCATTATAAAGATATATGCCCCCTGTAGTCATTATAGATATATGCCCCCTGTAGTCATTATAGAAATATATAGCCCCCTGTTGTCATTATAGATATATGCCCCTTTAGTCATTATAGATATATGCCCCTGTTGTCATTATAGATATATGCCCCCTTTGTCTTAAAAGAATGCCCCCTGAGTAAATTAGAGATTAGCCCACTAGTCATTATAAATATATCCCCCCTTTTACATTTTAGATATAGCCCCCTGCAAAATTCTAGAGATTAGGCCCCCTGTAGTCTTATAGATAATTCCCCCCTGTAGTCATTATAGAGAAAATTTTTCCCCCTGTATCATTAAAAAACTCCCCCTGAGTTTTTATAGAAAAATTTGCACCCTTTGCGTTATTATAAAATATATCCCTCCTGTAAGAAATACCAGGCTGTTAAAAAAAAGTTACTCACCTTTCCCGGTCCCCTGCAGAGTTTGCCCCTCCGGGAGCTGTCGAAAATAAAGCGGTTTTTTCCAGCGAAGTAGCTGCACAGTGTGTGTGCAGCTGCTAACTCTATGCGGCCGGCTTACAATGGCTGCACAGAATAGATGGTGACTGGAATAAAGTCAACAGGCGGTCGGCATCATGTGTAGCCAGGGCCACGGACTTGCAGGGCATGCGCCACAGCCCAGTGCCTGATTGTATGGGGTAGCTTGTTCCAGAGAACTGGTGCCTCACGTGAAAAATCTTGGAGAGGGGCATGGGAGCTTCGGATGACTGAGGCATGTAGTCTAAGATCATCAGCAGAGCAGAGGAACTGGGTAGGGTGGTAGACAGAGATGAGAGAGGAGATGTAGGGGGGTGCAGGACTGTGGAGAGCTTTACGGGTAAGAATGATGATTTTCTGTTGTATTGTGTACTGAATGGGCAACCAGACACAGGCTAGAACAAGAGGGTTTACAAGGTAAGTTTTACCTGTACTTTTAATCATCCTCCAACAGACTGATGAGTATTTATTAGTTGAAGGACAACCTTTTAAATAAGACTTCCCCTGAAAATAAGACATAGTGCATCTTTAGGAGCAAAAATCAATATAAGACGCTATCTTATATGACGGTAATTTAAAGGGGTTTTAAAAACCTAACAATCCTTTTCAGTGACCTAATATAAAATCATTACATCCCTACTCCTGCGCCATTGTGTACCTGAGTTCCACTCTGCTTTAGCTTTCATAATATTACAGTGATGTATTATCCCATTCTAACCATAAGAAAGAAAAAAATTAAATAATAAGTATTGTATAATCATTTAAGTAAATATAATAATACCCGATAAATATTTGCAAACACGATATTTATGCCCCTAAAAAAAAATTAAAAATGCCTGCTGCATGTGGTTTGTAAAATGAGTTACAGTTTGTGGTGCAGCTGCATTTCCTGTCTGTAAGTCTTATTCATTAAGTCTTCCCAATCCGTTAAGTAGCACCAGCTAATAATATTGTGTTAGTAATGTGAAGGGTGACATATTTGTTTTGCAGCGCAGTACAATAAATACATTCTTGACCCTCTTGTTTCTGCTCTATGCAGAAATGACTAAACAGATGGCAGCCAATTAATGTATTACAAGCAAGATTAAAGCCTTTTCTAATTCATTATTTGCATTAGTTTGTTGCCCTTATAAATCCGCACTACATATTTTTGGACCTCTTACGACAAGTAATTTCATGAGGTGGACGGATAAATTCTCATAGCTAAGCCGATAGAGCTTGTTATTAAGATGGCCTTGTGCAAATTGATTATGCTCAAAATCCCTTTTAATCAGGATTATTTAAAAAGCCCAATTATAAAAGACTATTTCAGCATCAGAGAGAGATTAATCCACCTTTCTGATTAAGGGCATTTTTCCTTACCTGATTTCTACTACACAGTATATGTTCACCTGATAGCTAACACCCAGGCACCTAATGAAATTACTCTAAACCCAGGGTACAAAGCATATAATGTAGCTGCTTATAAATAGAGTTGTTAATATAATTAATGGAAGGGATACATTGTCTCATAAAAGTGAGTACACCACTCACATTTTGGAAAATATTGTATTATAGCTTTTCATGGAACAACACTGAAGATATGACACTTTGATACAATGTAAAATAGTCAGTGTACAGCTTGTATAAATTTGGTGTGCCCTCAAAATAACTCAGCACACAGGCATCAATGTCTGAACCGCTGGCAACAAAAGTGAGTACATCCCTAATTGAAAATGGAGAAATTGTGTCTAATTTGCCATCTTAACTCATAGCATCATGTGGCTCTTTAGGCCATGTTCACACGGCTTAAAATGGGCCGTATTTCGGTCCGTAATTACGCACCGAAGTGCGGAAATTACGGGCTGAAAATGGCCCAGTCATTATGGTAATCCACAGTTCTCATAGAGAACTATGGATTACGTCTCCTCTACCTGCTCGGCGATCTGCCGGGTGGAGAGATAAGTTACATGTGAATTACCAGCGGCGTATACGCGCCGCTGGTAATGAATGTATATGGGCCGTCGAAGTGCCGGCCCCCCGCTCCCTCCCCCGCTCCCGCCCCGCCTCCGGCCACATGGCGTAATTGTGGGACGTGATTACGTCCCGCAGTTAAGCAGTGTGAACATAGCCTTAGTGTTGCAGGGTCTCAGTTGTAAACGGGGATAAGGTGTGTTAAATATGGTGTTATCGCTTTCACACTCTCTCATACTGGTCACTGGAAGTTCAACTTGGTACCTCATGGCAAAGAACTGTCTGAGGATCTGAAAAAAAGAATTGTTGCTCTACCTAAAGATGGATTAGGCTATAAGAAGATTGCCAGCACCCTGAAACTATGCTGCACCACAGTGGCCATGACCGTACAGTGGTCTAACGAGACATGTTCTACTCATATCAGATTTTTAAATTGTTGACCAAAGAAGTTGAGTGCACATGCTCAGCATCATATCCAGAGATTGCCTTTTCAAAATAGAGGTGAGTGCTGTCAGCATTGCTGCAGAGGTACAAAGGTGGTGGATTAGCCTGTCAGTGCTAAGACCATACACCAAACACCACACACTGCAACAAATTGGTCTGCATGACTGTCATCCCAGAAAGAAGCCTTTTCTAAAGATGATGCAAAAAAAACCCCGCAAACAGTTTGGTGAAGACAATCTGACTAAGAACTTGGATTACTGGAACCATTTCCTGTGATCTGATGAGACCAAGATAAACTTATCATAATCGCCTCCCATTGGAAGCTGGGCCACAAGGCAGTATTTCAACATGATAATGACTGCAAACACACCTCCAAGATGACCACTGCCTTGCCTAAGAAAATGAGGGTAAAGGTGCTGGACTGGCCTGGCATGTCTCCAGACTTAAACCCTATTGAGCATCTGTGAGGCATCCTTAAACAGAAGGTGGAGGAGCGCAAGGTCTCTAACATCCACCAGCTCTGTGATGTCCTCATTGAGGAGTGGAAGAGGATTCCAGTGGCTGCAACCTGTGAAGCTCTAGTGAACTCCATGCTCAAGAGAGTTAAAGGGGATATGCCAGGACTCCAGTAACTTACCTCTTATCAGCACAGGAGTAAAATATCAACAAATCATGTTGAGTCATGAAGGCTGCAGGAGAGAGAGGGAGGGGGTGAGCAAGGAGTGAGGAATAAGGGAGCGTCTCAAAACTTAAGTGAAATAATAACAGTACAACAGTGGATTCTCAATACAGCAAGACACAGCCTCATAGACTGCATTTTCTTCCCTGTCCCTTAAAAGTTCATTCATTTTCCCTGTCATCAGATAAGAAGTGTTTCACGCAAGCGCGGCCAGACAGCTCCTCTGGTCCCTCTTGTCGTGTCTACTGGAAGCTTTCAGGTAACTAAGGGGGATTGAGAAATGCTGTAGCTCTCAGAGTCTTCACTTTTTGCAATCACATATATTTAGAAAAGCGATTAAATACCCATTTTGGAGGTTCCCACGTCAACATTACATGGTGGCAAAACCCCTTTAAGGTAGTGCTGGAAAATATTTGTGGTCTCAAAAAATATTGACACTTTGGGCACAATTTGTCCATTTTCACTTAGAGGTGTACTCACTTTTATTGCCAGCGGTTTATACATTGATGGCGGTGTGTTGAGTTATTTTGAGGGCACACCAAATTTACACTGTTATACATGCTGTACCCCAGGGGCGTTGCTAGGGTCCTAAAACATCCGGGGCTCGGGCCCTTTGTGTTTTTCTGGGCAGGGCTGGGTTCACACGACATTTTTCACGCCTCATTGTGAACTGCGGAAGTTTTTTTACAGAGAAAAACCTTGTGTTCCTGTCACTAATTTTCTGCACATCCCACACAGATCCCGTCCATCTCCTCAGCAGTCACTGTACAGTAAAAATCACCAATGACAAATTTACTTTTTCAGAACTTCTCACCTTCATATAACAATACCCCTAAACAGTCACCAAAACATACACCGATACATGGAGCAAATCTACCAGACAAGTGATTGTTACTAAAACCCTCCTACAAAACCAAGACCCCAAACTATTACTACTTAAGGCTCAAATAATTCTGCCAGACCCTGACCAAACGCAACCCCCACATGTGACTATCAGCTGTACACAGGCTCTGATTACATATACCACCACCATACAGGGACCAGATAGTGGTAGACACCAGTGTACACAGACGCTGAGGACTGTATATTACCCCATACAGGTGCCATATAGTGGTAGTTACTAGTTGTATGTAGACTCTGCAGAAATATAAGTGATTACACTGCAGTTACATTTAGTAACTCACCGGAGACGTCTTTTCTGATCAGCGTCGTTCACTTTCCCTTTTCTTCTCCATCCGGTTCACACCTTCATGCTGATTGCTCCCGGCCAATACTTGTCCCTGAGGATTTGGACACAAATATCTTAGAATCCTCACATTTCCAGCAACTCCTTAATTATAGGTATAGCAGTCCCCTCAGTTAGGTATATAGGGGCACTGAAGCAGTATATGGGGCCACAGGCAGGTATATGGGGCCACAGGCAGTATATAGGGGGCACAGGCAGTATATAGGGGGGCACAGGCAGGTATATAGGGGCACAGGCAGGTATATAGGGGCACTGAGGCAGTATATAGGGGCCACAGGCAGGTATATGGGGCCACCGGCAGTATATAGGGGGGCACAGGCAGTATATAGGGGGGCACAGGCAGTATATAGGGGCACAGGCAGGTATATAGGGGCACTGAGGCAGTATATAGGGGCCACAGGCAGGTATATGGGGCCAAAGGCAGTATATAGGGGCACTGAGGCAGTATATGGGGCCACAGGCAGTATATAGGGGCCACAAGAAGGTATATAGGGGCACTGAGGCAGTATATGGGGGCCACAGGCAGTATATAGGGGCCACAGGCAGGTATATAGGGCCACAGGCAGGCATATGGGGGCCACAGGCAGGCGTATGGGGGCCACAGGCAGGCATTATAGGGGCCACAGGCAGGGATATGGAGGCCACAGGCAGGGATATGGGGGCCACAGGCAGGGATTATAAGGGCCACAGGCAGGCATTATAGGGGCACAGACAGGGATATGGGGGCCACAGGCAGTATATGGGGGCCACAGGCAGGCATTATAGGGGCACAGTCAGGGATTTGGGGGCCACAGGCAGGGATATGGGGGCCACAGACAGTGGTATGGGGGCACAGGCAGGCATTATAGGGGCACAGGCAGGGATATGGGGGCCACAGACAGGGGTAGGGGGCCACAGGCAGGCATTATAGGGGCACAGGCAGTATATAGGGGCACTGAGGCAGGTAAACGCTTTAAAAATAACAACATTAATACTCACCTTAACTCCCCCGGCGAGCGCGCTCCTCTTCTGTCCTCTTCAGCCGCGCGCTCCTCCGGCAGCTCCTCGGGCGCACGGCCTATGACGCGCTGTGCGCCCGAGGAGAGGCAGCGTCGCGATGACATCACATCATCGCGACGCTGCCGGCTGAGGCGCACGGGGCCGCGGCGGGTCCTCAGCGCTGTGAGGACCCGGCGGCCCCGCTGTGTCGGACCTGCGGGTCCGACACTGTCTGCGGGGCAGGGAGCGCTCGCTCTCTGCTCCGCAGAAGCCCGCAGCTGCATGTGCATCCAGCGGACACACATGCAGCTGAAGGGCCAGTCGGTGCTCCAGGCCCAGGGCAAAGGCCTGGAGCCGGGGAAACTTGGGTCACTGGGTGTTTTGTTCGGGGCCCGAGCCCCGAACAAAACAGCCTAACGACGCCCCTGCTGTACCCTGACTACTTTACATTGTATCAAAGTGTCATATCTTCAGTGTTGTCCCATGAAAAGATATAATACAATATTTACAGAAATTTGAGGGGTGTACTCGCTTTTGTGAGAGACTGTATCTCTTTCAGAATTTATTTTAACAACTCTATTTAAAAGCAGCTATCACCACCAGCTTGTGTTCTTCCAGTGATGTTTGCTAGGTCCAATTCTGATATTGCCATGAAAACTGAAACCTTTTCTACCAATGTAATTTGGTTAGCAGAGGTGCAGTGTGCATCAGCCTGCTTTGGAGCCCCACACATAGTAGCATTTGATGAACTATTGTTTTACACATATCTCTGTTAGCCCCAAGATTTGGAGATGAGTTGCACCAATGTAGTGTGTTTGCCCACCATTGTGCACCTTCTCACATCAATGGTTCGTGGTGCACTGCAATTTCCATGCTGCCTATTCACAATGGTGTCATCTATGCTCCTACCATACACGTTAACCACAGCAGCATACAAACAGCTAACAAAGTGTGCAGTTACATAAATGTAGCCAGCCTTAGCCTGAAAGCCAGTAACCATCCCTTTTTACAACTCTGATAAATTTCCTCTTTTATCCATGATGGCAATGAACGACATGTATGCAGGCATACCACACCTTAGGGCGCGTTTACACGGCACAGGACAAATACCGGCCGGTTTGCCGGCCGGTATTTGTCCTGTTTTGCGCCCGTCCTCACGGCCGCGGGGGGGACGGCTTTTCTCCGCAATGAGCGGAGAACAGCCCTCCCCCTCCCATTGAGAAGCACATCTTCCATCGGGAAACCGGACAGAAGATTGTGCTTCTACAATGTTTTGCCGCCGAACCGCCGGCGGCAAAACCGTCCGACGGCAAAACCTGTGCAGTGGGGACTGCTGCACAGGTTTTGCATAGAGCACAATTGTGCTAATTTTCGGCCGGTTTTACAGGGGGTCTGAAAAACCGCAAACCGGCTGGAAAACCGGCCGAAAACCCTTGCCGTGGGGAAATGCCATAATGGTATATACCCAACATGACATGTTACTTCCTTTATGAGCTACTTGCTGCCAACGTCAAAAGTAGAAAGTGGTCATAATATAGTGACTTGGCTGTTTAAATGTTTACAAAGGTATCAACTGTCCCCTGAAGCAGAACTTAGGGGGGAAGAGAGGCTAAGCACTGTTTCTATTTTATTGTTAAATATTTTATGCCACGATTTTTTTCACAGATGTCACTTACTAGAATAAGGGTAACTATAATTCAGATATCTATCTACTTGTCTACATATAAAGAAGAAAAAATTGCGGCACTCATGGTATAAGAAGTAGTTTCAAAAACAAAAAGGTGCTTTATTACCACATGTTTCAAGAGACGACGTTTCGGCTCTCTCACAGAGCCATTTTCAAGTGACAATCAGTGCAAATCTCAAAGTATATATACACACAGTGATCAATCAATAATACAAATCAATAAACAATTAATTATACACATAATAAGAATTAACAAAAGAATAATAAGTGCATAAAATCCAATGAAGTGTATATTATATAGATATTACAGTGTAATAAGAGATAACATTGACTAAATCAACATTATCATTAAAATCAAGTGTACAGTGTAAAACAACATATAATAAGGAGGCGGAGACCTGTATCGCTCACCAATAATAAAAAAAGTAAACAGAATAAATATAGCCAGCTGTAAATGATAATACCTCAATCACAAAAAAAGAAGATTCAGCGTCCTGCAGATCCAACTGCGCAGGTCCGGGAATAAAGTGCTGTGCCGGAAATATACCCAAAGGAGTCTCCACGACCGGCATCAACATCCTGACTGCGCAGGACCGGATACACGGTATCACGCCAGAGGCCATACATATGACGGCCTACATAGCCGTCATCACCACCAGTCCCACTGCGCCTGTCCGGAAATCAGACGCCGCGTCGAAGATGTAACCAAGGCAACAAACACAACAAATAAACCAATGAATGAAAAAAATACATATTGAATCTAATTAAAAATTAATAAAAAAATAATTACAAAATATTTTGATTCTACAAAAAATAAGATAACTCCATATCTATAAAAAATACAAACAGAAAAAAAATAATCTATATCATAAAGCTGGCAAAAAAAGTATAGCGATACAGGTCCCGATCCAGAGATCTTCAACAAGTCCGTACGTGACGTGATCTAAAAGACATATATATAAAAAATATTAATACAATATCATGCTAACGGAGCTGAGGCGTCAAGCATAGTAGCAGCAGAAAAGGGAAGTCACCTGAACATACATGTAGAAACCTTATAATCTACATTTAAACCCTGTGGTTTTAATGCTTTGGTGTAATAAATCCATTCAAGTTCTTTTTTCATTAGGAGAGTATTACGATCTCCTCCACGTCTGGGGAAAGGTACATGGTCAACAGCCATGCATTTTAAATCCCATTCGTTATGGCCAGTCTCGAAAAAATGTTTAGAGACTGGAAGGTCCAACCTATTTTTGCGAATCGTGTATCTGTGATTATTTAACCTAGTCTTGAGATCACATGTTGTCTCACCCACATAAATAAGCTTACAAGGACACCAAAGAATGTAGATTACCCAATCAGAAATACAGGTAAGATGAAATCTAATTGGGTAACTCACACCAGTAACTGGATGAATGAAATAGTTACCCTTCACCATAATCCGGCAATTGATACAATTACAACAAGGAAAGGAACCAAGTTGAGGTTGACCAATGAAGGTTTGACGGGATCTACAGCTTGGAATCAAGTTTTTAACTAATCTGTCCTTAAGATTGGATGACCTTCTGTACGAAATCAGGGGTGGTGACTGAAAATCAGTAATATGATTATAACTCTGACGTAAAATGTGCCAATATTTTCACAATTACACCAATTTTAGGGCTTAAATGGTTATAAGTAGATACGAATGGAATTCTTGGATGAGATGATACTGCTCTTCTTTGTTGACGTGCCTCACTAAATGTTATTTGGCTCACTTTCTGAACATGTGTAGAGACAATATTAGGGGGATATCCCCGAGCTTGAAACCGTTTTGACATATCTTTAACCACACGTGACCAAGAGTCCTCAGAGTCCACAATCCGTCTGGCCCTTAACAACTGACTATATGGCAACGACCTCCGCATATTCCCTGGGTGGTTACTGCTATAGTGCAACAAGGTGTTCCTGTCCGTACTTTTTACATGCAAATCAGTATGTAACTTATTGTTTACAACAAAGACCCTAACATCCAAAAAGGATAAACTGTCATTAGAATAGGAGAGTGTGAATTGTATACCAGGAATAATACTGTTTAAAAATTCCTGGAAAGCCAAAAGTTCAGGGACATTACCGTCCCAAATTAAGAACACATCATCTATGTATCTCCACCACCTCAAAACATGGGTGAAGTGGGGAGACACATAGATGAAGCATTCTTCCAGCCAAGCCATGAAAATATTAGCGTATGTAGGTGCAACATTTGTTCCCATTGCCGTACCTCGAAGTTGTAAATAAAATGAATCACCAAATTGGAAATAATTGCAGGTAAGTACCAAAGTCAAAAGAGATATTAAAAATTCTTTACCTAAATCTGAAAAATCAGACTTTTGTAAAACTTGCCGAACTGCATTAATTCCAATATCATGATTAATAGAAGTGTATAGGCTAACTACGTCAAAGGACGCTAAAATGATCTGATCAGGGACCTCAATATCTTGTATTTTAAGCAAAAAGTCAGTTGTATCCTTGATATATGATGAAGTAGTCACTACATATTTACATAATATTTTATCTAGAAATATAGATACATTACTAGACAAAGAGTTTCGTCCAGAAACAATTGGTCTTCCCGGTGGATTTTCTAAAGACTTGTGAATCTTAGGCAAGAAGTATAAAATTGGTGTAACAGGATGAGCGATATTCAAGAATTCACCCAATTTAGAATCTATGAGAGGTGGAGATACATAGATGATGTGTTCTTAATTTGGGACGGTAATGTCCCTGAACTTTTGGCTTTCCAGGAATTTTTAAACAGTATTATTCCTGGTATACAATTCACACTATCCTATTCTAATGACAGTTTATCCTTTTTGGATGTTAGGGTCTTTGTTGTAAACAATAAGTTACATACTGATTTACATGTAAAAAGTACGGACAGGAACACCTTGTTGCACTATAGCAGTAACCACCCAGGGAATATGCGGAGGTCGTTGCCATATAGTCAGTTGTTAAGGGCCAGACGGATTGTGGACTCTGAGGACTCTTGGTCACGTGTGGTTAAAGATATGTCAAAACGGTTTCAAGCTCGGGGATATCCCCCTAATATTGTCTCTACACATGTTCAGAAAGTGAGCCAAATAACATTTAGTGAGGCACGTCAACAAAGAAGAGCAGCATCATCTCATCCAAGAATTCCATTCGTATCTACTTATAACCATTTAAGCCCTAAAATTGGTGTAATTGTGAGAAAATATTGGCACATTTTACGTCAGAGTTATAATCATATTACTGATTTCCAGTCACCACCCCTGATTTCGTACAGAAGGTCATCCAATCTTAAGGACAGATTAGTTAAAAACTTGATTCCAAGCTGTAGATCCCGTCAAACCTTCATTGGTCAACCTCAACTTGGTTCCTTTCCTTGTTGTAGTTGTATCAATTGCCGGATTATGGTGAAGGGTAACCATTTCATTCATCCAGTTACTGGTGTGAGTTACCCAATTAGATTTCACCTTACCTGTATTTCTGATTGGGTAATTTACATCCTTTGGTGTCCTTGTAAGCTCATTTATGTGGGTGAGACAACATGTGATCTCAAGACCAGGTTAAATAACCACAGGTATACGATTCGCAAAAATAGGTTAGACCTTCCAGTCTCAAAACATTTTTTTGAGGCTGGTCATAATGAATGGGATTTAAAATGCATGGCGGTTGACCATGTACCTTTCCCCAGACGTGGAGGAGATCGTAATACTCTCCTAATGAAAAAAGAACTTGAATGGATTTATTACACCAAAGCATTAAAACCACAGGGTTTAAATGTAGATTATAAGGTTTCTACATGTATGTTCAGGTGACTTCCCTTTTCTGCTGCTACTATGCTTGACGCCTCAGCTCCGTTAGCATGATATTGTATTAATATTTTTTATATATATGTCTTTTTAGATCACGTCACGTACGGACTTGTTGAAGATCTCTGGATCGGGACCTGTATCGCTATACTTTTTTTGCCAGCTTTATGATATAGATTATTTTTTTTCTGTTTGTATTTTTTATAGATATGGAGTTATCTTATTTTTTGTAGAATCAAAATATTTTGTAATTATTTTTTTTTTTTTTTTTTTATTAATTTTTAATTAGATTCAATATGTATTTTTTTTCATTCATTGGTTTATTTGTTGTGTTTGTTGCCTTGGTTACATCTTCGACGCGGCGTCTGATTTCCGGACAGGCGCAGTGGGACTGGTGATGACGGCTATGTAGGCCGTCATATGTATGGCCTCTGGCGTGATACCGTGCATCCGGTCCTGCGCAGTCAGGATGTTGATGCCGGTCGTGGAGACTCCTTTGGGCATATTTCCGGCACAGCACTTTATTCCCGGACCTGCGCAGTTGGATCTGCAGGACGCTGAATCTTCTTTTTTTGTGATTGAGGTATTATCATTTACAGCTGGCTATATTTATTCTGTTTACTTTTTTTATTATTGGTGAGCGATACAGGTCTCCGCCTCCTCATTACATGTTGTTATACACTGTACACTTGATTTTATTGATAATGTTGATTTTTTCAATGTTATCTCTTAATACACTGTAATATCTATATAATATACACTTCATTGGATTTTATGCACTGATTATTCTTTTGTTAATTCTTATTATGTGTATAATTAATTGTTTATTGATTTGTATTATTGATTGATCACTGTGTGTATATATACTTTGAGATTTGCACTGATTGTCACTTGAAAATGGCTCTGTGAGAGAGCCGAAACGTCGTCTCTTGAAACATGTGGTAATAAAGCACCTTTTTGTTTTTGAAACTATTTCTTATACCATGAGTGCCGCAATTTTTTCTTCTTTATGTGATTTTTGAACTTTGCCAAGGTTCTATATTGCGGGCACCCCGCCGATTTATTCAGTGTTGGAGGTGCGGCTATTTTTCTTTTTCTACTTGTCTACATACAAATCATTGCCCCATATTTTTATAGCAAAAACTTTACTAATAATTCAACCATGCTACAAGGGGTATAATTGCTATGAATGTGAGCTTTTGTACTGAGATTGTCATCAGGAGGTGCAGAGCATGAAGGGGGGTTCCTTTTTTTGTGGGAAATGAGTCACATAGGCCAGACCAGAATGGACTTGTAGTTTGACTGTTAGATTTGGAATAGAGGTGCTTGCTAGGTGTTGATGTTGATTATCAAAGGTGGGTACCTGAAGAAGAATTTGTAGAGTTTTCCCTTGTTTTTTGATTTAATCACAATTAACATTTTTTTTTTAGATCTAAAACCTGAAAATTAACAATGATTATGTTGTAGATGAGCAGTGAAATAAACACAATTCTTTTAATGATCCAGTTCTTTACCACATAGATTACTTTACATGTTTGGTACAAACGGTGGCTTTTCTTGTACAGCTGGGCAGTTACTCGACTAGAACAAAATGTTTTCTATGGAATTTAAATGAATGTGTTGCTGTTTATATACAAAAGTATTATATCCGGAAAAATGTGACCATGTACCATTGCCAGTGTGTGCTGAGAAAGGAGGGTCTCACACAAAATGATTATCATTAGCTGAACAGCCTTGCACATCCCATTCCTCACTGTCAGAGATCAGGACATGCAGGAAAGGTAATATGGCAGCCAAGTGTCAAAATGCCCATTATCCTGATGACAATTTGGATATCTAGGGCAACATCTATGAATTCTAATGCACCAATTTTGTAACTTGGCACAGACACACCAGTTCTAAATAGATAAAGAGGAGTGTATAATGCGACAGTATGAATGAAAGTGTTATGCGGCAAACATTTTTGACGCCTAGAGTGTTATGCGCCAAATTTTGTATGACAGTATTGCACCAAATTTTGGCGCACTAAAATGTGTTGTCTGACGCACATTGTGCCATGTTTAGTCGTATGCCTGTTCATACATTTATAGAACTGGCAATATATAGCAACAAAATGGCAAAGGCGAATTCATACATGTCGCCCTTAGCGTCAATTATTTTTCTAACCACACTGGGGCAGATTTCTCAATACTGCCTAATGTTATCTAATATATACAGTCTCTTTATCTGGACTTGTACTAGATAGTCTTAAAATTTGCCACATTTATTAAAATGTTGATAAATCTGGTTCATGTTTAGACTGTCTAGTCCGAGTTTATGCTTTCTACTAGTTGGCTTGGCTTACTTTAGGCCACTAATGGCATTATTTTTTTTTGCATGCTAAGCCATACCCTTTTCCACTAAGTTACACCCTTCAACCGAGGCCATACCTCTTCTGTCTGATAAGGCAGAAAAGTGTCTGAAACACATAATAAATGTGTTGTAAAGTATGAACACAAGTATTGTGGAGCAAATTGCACCAGAATTATAAGTATGTTACCTATAAAAGAAATTATAAAATTTCCTATATGCTGCTTACATAGCATTGACATTTTATTTGTTGTTAAAAATGGTATGTGAACCCATGACTTTAGTTCTAAACCAGAATACCCATTTTCAGGCTGCAGCTCAACCTATCATTACTTATTTTAGAGAGCTCGCTATTAGTTTACATAATATAATTATCAAAATGACAGGACTTTAACAGTATCAAGTAAATGACGACACTGGTTTGACACACAAAAGACAATTTATCATGCACTATACTTAATTCTATAAATTATAAACAATTATTTCTGCCTCTTTTACCACTTATATTTACTGTAGGTTGTATTAAGGGAGAGGAGCATTATTTTTTATTTGTTTTTTTGTTGCTTATATAGTGCAATCATATTCTGGAGCACTGTATAGAGTTATGTTTTTATGTTGCAAATTTATAGTTGTGTCATGTTCTACAATTGTTGTATGATCCACAGTTATTGCTGCTTTGAACCAGAAGAATATTTGATTTATGAGACCTGAAGCCATGTCAAGAAGAAATCTTGCCGCACCATCTAAGTGAATGAGAAATGGCTTACGTTGCAGATGGAAGCCTTGTGAATGCTTCCATCATCATCATGTTCTCTAGTTTTCTACTTCTTACCCAAGGCAGGAAGTTGTAAAACCGCCATATTTGAACACCCTATTGCATTGTTTATACAATGTCCTTTTGTGCTGTAGAGATAGCAACAAGAAGCACCATAGCGCCAACCTTGTGTAACACCGTAATTTATAAAAGATCAATAAATCTATTGGTGTTTGTTCACCTGATTTTATTGTGTCTGAAGCGGCACAACAAACTTTAAAGCATGTAATCTCTCAAGTGTAGGCTCTCAATAACATCCAGTTTGGATCCTTTTGTATGCAGAGATCTTTCTCTCTCAAGCTGCTCTATAAATGCAGCTGCTCCAGAGCTTGGTTTGGGGCTTAGCACGACAGGACCGCCGAGAGAATGAGTTTAGTATATATAGCAGTCCATTTGGACATGGACTGATAAAGGAGCTTAAGCTGCTGGCACTAGGGTATCAGCAAATATCACCATTAGCCTATAACAATTTATTTTCTAAATATTTTAATAAAATAAAACAATGTCTAAAAATGAGGGGATAATAGAAAATGGCAGGGGAAGGTGAAGGGACACGTTTCATTGGTCTTCTTAACCGGCTTCCTCAGGCTCGAATCTGTTTATACAATGCAATAGGCTATATTAACAATCACCCCCTAGTGATCAAACACCCTAGGGGAAGTCAATGTTAAAGTAAAAAAAAAAAGTAATAATAATGTTTAACCCCTTACTGACAGCGGATGTACCCATATGTCCTAGTAGGGAAGGTGTTCCCACAAATGGACATATTGGGAACGTCTTGGACATTGTGCAGGCTAACAAGAAAAGCATGCATTCTTAAAGCATGGAACCAGTTTTATATTACAGACGGCTCAATACTGTGTCACCCACGACCGGAGCTCATTCCAGACGTGGGAGATTTACCCCAATCACGGCTGCTAAGGGTAAGCCAGAGGGAGGGATCTCCCTCTGTCTGCATTGGCATCGCCGCAATGCAATGGCGGCTGCCAATGCTCTTACTAACAACTTGGAAGCCTAACAAAGGCTGAGGGCAGGGCCAGGCATAGTGATTGACAGTTATAATGCATAGCAGTAACAGTGATCTGAAGACCAATGATACAAGTCCCCTATGGGGACAAGTAAAGATAATAATACATAATAAATAAAAAAAAAACACAAAAAGTAAAACAAACACAAAAAATAAAATAAAAACATTTACATCATCCCTTCCCCTCTACAAATGCCAATCCTCCCAAAAAAGATAAAAAATAAGTACGGATATTTGGTATCGATATAAATCTTTCGTGTTATTTAACCCGCAAAATGACTGCCATAAAAAAAGTTGTCACAGGATTGCGATTTTCATTCATCCTGACCTAAAAAGCTATTATGTCATTTATACTACATGGTGACTGCTGTAAAAAATAAAAATTAAAAAACACTACCAGGATTGGTAGTGTATTGTATTTTGTTCATCCCGTCTCTCAAAAACCTTGATAAAAAATTATGAAAGCACCATATGAACCCCATAATGGTATCAATGAAAATGGCAACTTATCCCACAAGTCCTTAATCAGCTCCATATGCAGAAAAATAAAAAGGTTATGGCTGTCAGACTATGATGACATAAAAAAGCAATTTTTTACAAACTCATTTCTATTGTCTAAAAATAATTAAACATAAAAAAAACTATATACAATTTATATCATTTTAATTCTATCGACCCACAGATTAAAGTTATCCTTTCATTTATATCACACAGTGAACATTGTAAAAATGAAGCCTGAAAAACAATGGGGGAAATGCATTTTTTTCCCCAATTTTCATGGCCCTATGCTAAAAAAAACTGTGGAACACCTGTGAGCCCAAAAATCACAATACACCCTCAGATAAGATGGGTTGATGTTTGGAAGGTTTCACCTGTTCTGGTACTTTGGAGGTTTTGTAAATGCGACATAGCACCCACCAAAAGCCAAATAGCGCTCCCTCCCTTGTACTCCCTACATGGAAACAGCAGCATACACCCACAAAAAGGGTTTTGCTGAACTTGAAAGAAATTGGGTAACAAATTGTGGGTTTCATTTTTTCTAGAATTATTTTTTTTTCATTTTCACAGCCAAACAGTAAAAAAATAGTTGATATACTCACTAAACCACTGCATAAATTTCTTAAGGAGTGTAGTTTCCAATATGGGGTCTTTTTAGAAGTGTTTGTTAAGTTTTAGCACTTTAGGGTGTCCACAAAACTGAAATGACACCTAAAGAAAGTCGTAATGAAAATGATACCAACGTCCAATAGGTGCACCTAAAATGGCAGAATCAGGGGAATCAATATTGAGTTGCATTTGCATCTGATCATCTATCCTGTTCCAGTGAATAATGGATAAAAATTGAATATCTGCAAAAAAAAAAGTGAAATTTTACTTCCACTTTGCTTTAATTTCTGTAAAACACTTAGAGGAGTAATAAGCTTCATAAATGCTGTTTTGAATACTTTAAGGGGTGTTATTTAAAATTTCTTACTAACTTAAAGCACAATGGGTGACATGTATGAACGGGCTATTTTTCGCTTTCTGGTGTTAAATGAGCCAAAAGAGAGGGGTCTGCCTTTTTTTTCCAATGTTTGAACAGTCACTCTCCAAACTTAGGCACAATCTGCCCCGGCACTTTGTTATGCACCAAAGATGTGGAGTTGTTCTGGGGATGTGTTGCATCACATTCGTAGTATTAGACACATTTATGAATGTTGGACACCAAACGTAGGGGCATAGCCAGACCAAAGACCAAAGCTTTAGAACTGGCCTCTGTACACCAAAGTTCATACGCCCAACATGTCAAGAAAAAACAATCTCTGAATCACTTGGATAAGTAAAAGTAACAAAAAGTTATTCCCACATAAAGTTACACATGTCAGGTTACAAAAACGGACCTCTGTCAGTAAGGTCAAAACTGGCTGTGGCGGTAAAGGGTTAAAGTATAAAAAAATAAAAAATACTAAGGGCAACGTGTATGAATGTGTCTTCATCATTTTTTAGGATGTATGTTGTAACAAAAAACTGTCGTAGCCCTGTTCTATTGATGTATTTACAGTCAAATGCAGTACTTTTGGATGCACCAAAGACATGCTGTACGCCAAAGATATGCTATACTATGCTTTATGCCTATATACGACAGGTTCATACATACTGCCACATTTTACACTCCTCGATATCGATTTAGAACAGTCATTTCGGAGGCATGTTTCATACGTCTCGCCCTAAAAGTTCAAATCATCCCCCTTTTGCCACTTTACAAATAATAATAAATAAAATAAGAAAAAGTTGCACACAATGGTTATCACAGCGTCTGTAAAACTCTGATCTATTAAAATGTAACATCATTTATCCTGTATTCTTAACACTGTAGAAGTAAAAAAAAAATTGCAAATGCCAAAATTGTGTTTTCTTGTTTATTTCATATCCCCTACAATTTGGAATAAAAGTGATCAAAAAAGTTGCATGAATTCCAAACTGGCACTAATAAAAAGTACACTTCAGTCCGCAAAAATTCCCCCCTCACTCAAGTCCATGGGTAGAAGTGCAAAAAAATGGTCGCAGAAAATGATGCTGCAGCAAAAATTTTAAAAATAGAAAATGTTTGGATTTTTTTTACTGTACCAAAACATAACGAAAACCCTACATGTTTGGAATTACCAGATTCATATCAACCTGTAGAATATAGATAATACATCATTTATACTGAAGCGCGGATGTCGTAAAAGCGAAACCCCTGCAAACGTGGTGCCAGTACGTTTTGCTTTTTATTTATTTTGCCCCACTTAGATTTTGTTTTGCCATTTCCCAATATATTTTATGATATGGTCAATGAATCTATTAGAAAGAACATTTTGTCCTGCCCTCATATGTCTATGTAGGTGAAAAAATAAAAAAAGTTATGGCTCTGGGAAAGAGGGGAGAGAAAAATGAACATGACAAAAAAAAAGTATTTTTGTTACATGAAACCTCAAATATTGGAGCAAAGGTAGTGGGATGTTAATGGGATGTCTCCTATTTATGCTTGTATCAGTCATCACCATTTATCGCAAACTGAAAGGTACAGAATCCATAAACTGAGAGACCTTGGTTTATGACTCCAGAAGATCGCTGTGCACCGAGAATGAGCCGACAGCAAAGTTTACTGTTTCATGTCATGGTGGTTGAGATATCAGTGACGAACTGGAATGACAGCTAGAGGTTCACATAAGTAAACTTCTGCATTAACGGATTGGCTGATTGTAAGAATGGCGCACAGTAACCCACTCTGAACTCAACTCCCAACCCTAGGGCATTAAAGAGTGCTACAGGTGTTCTATGAGAAGGCACCTGCATGGCATTGGGCTATAAACCAGATATCCAGCTACAAGTATTTCATTGTCCTAACACCACCACTCTTAAAGGCTATCATGGAGCATAGCAAGATGGAAATTGAGGTTGGAATGGAGGTCTATCTTCTTCTACATTTATCATGGACATAATGTACTCTAGCTGGCCCCCTCTAATTTTCATTTCATGTACATAGCTTGGAGTTATAGTTGCCTGCTTGTTGAAATAGTGGTATGGCAATTTCTTCAGTGTATCCTATTCAACAGCACAATGCCAGGCTGTCTGTGCCTCATGCTACTGTGAGCTACCTGCATGTCCTAAATGTGCTACCATGTCCTGCAGCATCTGTGGATTTGACTCTCATATGTCACATGTGTGGCGTTATTGGTCGGCAAAGGGGAGGGGGAGGTCAGTAGCCAATCTTGATTATTTGAGTGTCCAAGTACATTCAGTGTAGCATAGATTCCTTAGACTATCATTTGACAATCACTGATAGCATGCCAAGGCATGTAATTGCATGAATTTATGTGCATGGCACTCAACTGGATACTGAATACATTGAGATGTTTTGAATATTTTGTTCTCATTTATCTATCATTTACATATCATTAACATGTCTATCAACCCTGTGATTTCCACAATTCCAAAACCTTTCTTTCTTGGTGTTACAATTTCACTGTTGAGGAATGTATATTATAAGGTCTTGAATTCAGTCTTTTGTATATATTGTGTGCACTGTGTATATAGAAACAAAACCTAAGTCTTCAGGCTGAAAAACCTAATTGATTTCCTAATGTTAGCTGGCAATGGTTAATAATTGTAGTCATGTGTGCAGTGACATATGTGCAGGGAAGCTGTTATTTGAAACTATGGTCATTTATATCTGTCTTATAATGCAGGGCTCAACTCTAAAATTGGTGTGCACCAGAAGTGTCCTATCCAGCTGACAAATCACCTTGCCGACTTAAGCCAGCTGATCTAAAACTTTTTCTGGGGAAATATAAATCCCATCCTTTGTTAGAGGAATAACATATGGCAATTGAGTTTTCGCCTCAGTTTCTTCTAGTGTTATCATGATATGATATTGTGGTTATATAGGAAATGATGTTCATAGGGGTGTAATTGAATAACATTGAGAGTATTATTGAACTGTGGTCTATGCTGTTTGCCATATGGCTTCATTGTGAATGGGGAATTATCGCTGCCTGTTTCAAAGCAGATCAGCCTAATTAGAGATATCTTCATACAAATTAACAAAGATGACTCTGTGTCTGTCTATGGCGAGTTAAAGGGCTTGAAGTAACCCCATGTAATTGTGTTGCTGTCATATAGAGTTTTTATTCAGTTTGCTAGAAGTGAAAACAATTTAGAAACCTCTATGGATAATCTAATTATGCTAGGGCAAAAGTGCATTCATATGACCGCATGTTCATCAGACTTCTATGTAATGTCTATAGCTACTGGAGCTTGTTCTTATGTACCTGAAAACTATTTGTAAATGTGTAGAGACCCAACTCATTAGCAAGGAGAATACTGTCTTTTTACTCACACAGTTATAGGAGGAATAACTAAGGAACAGCATAAAGCAGAGTTCTAGGAAAAGATGTTGATGTCTTATTCCTATTCCCATAGGAATCAGAGGAAGCAAAACATGCCAAATGACTGTCATTTTGGCTCGGTTAAGTCTGGATACATTTTTTTTTATTGGATTTGGAGTCTGGAATTACAAAAATGAAGCTTGTAAGGTTAAGCTGTAATGTTAGTGCCTATAGAGTTTCAATGGTTTTTATAGTTCTACCACTTTTTATTATATTTATTTTTCAATTTCTAACAATGTTCAAAACTTTGTTGAAATTGAAAAGAACCATTTTTACTTACATCCAGAAGGAGGACAAATGTTTCTTTCGACAGATAGGTGGATACAATTATTTCCAGTCTAGACAACCCTCCGTGTGCTATACCGGCAGCACAAATCTTTCTCTTAACCTCCTGTTGTCAAAGTCTTTTACAATGCAGCAGAGACCCTATTCACATTTTCAGCCTCTGCTGGTACTTTCCATTGCAAAAAGTATCCTGATGTATCTCAGAGTGGAGCTGGGGCAGAGCCACCGTTAATTAGAGGTCACATGTAATCTTTTTAGGACTTTATGTGCTATATTTCCTGATCCTAAGGGCCTTATGTATGAAAACTGTCTAGCAGTAAGACTGTCTTTGTTGTGCATAGCAACCAATCAGAGATCAGCTTTCATCTCATATAGTGCTCTGGAAAAATAAAAGCTGAATTCTGATTGGTTGCTATGAGCAACAGACAGACTTACAGCTAGACCGTTTTCATACTAAGGCCCTATTAATGTTTTACGTGCCCGACACAAAAGAATGGTAGACCACTCTTTTATGTCTGTTATATAAAGCTTATAAGAATGAGACACAGCAAACATAGTCCGAAAGAGACTATATTTGCCCTATAGATTTCTATGGACCCAGAGCAGTGTGTTTCCAAGTTATCCCAACAGATACCAACGCTGTAGGCCAAAAATGTAATGCAAATGGGGCTGGAGCATATATAATATATCTTCATCTGAAATTTAGACTGTTAAAGCACAGAAGATTGCCAAGATGGGATACAGCTGCAGCAAATTCTCCATTGGGAAAGTATTAGGGTATACTCACACATGGTAAACTTATTGCTATATTTTCAGATACTATCACATTTACTTGAATTGAGCTTCCAAAAATCCACAAATTTAATACAAAAACAGCCTCATTCAGATGGAATAGAAGGGAATTGTGCTTAGAAATTTCTACAACAAATCTGCCACAGGTGGACATTGAGTATGTAAGACTTTCAGAGTCTGGATATAAAAAAAAAGTTTACATTCACTGACAGCATGCAGATATTCTAGAAATGATGAGGAACTGATATGTAACATGTATTAGAAAGTTGCTTAACCTTTGCTTATATGATGAATGAACCTAACCACAAGACCCCTGGTCACTTTATATATCAGTCCCATTTATGTAAAGTAATATGTCAATTCATATTTAATTACTGTCTTAACCTTGTTTACTAATTATCTGCAATTTAACCCATTGGCCACTAAGCAAGTCTCTTCTGCCACAGAATGGGTTAATAGAATTGTCCCACCCATCAGCAACCCTGTGGCATTCTTCAGCATTGTTCTGTGCAGTGACACAGCCTTGTGACTCTCTCCACTCGCCCCCTTAATGTATTATAGGCTGATAATTATTGTGTGTTCCCTCCAGCTAGTAATTAAAGGACAGAGGAGAAGAAAAAAAGAAGTTGAACTTTTGCATTTTGTTGAAGAATTGATCCATCTGCAGCAGCGGGAAACAATGACTCTACAAAGTGATACACAACAAGATGAAATGTTTTGGTTCATCTTGACAAATGTTACCATGTTGGACAGTAGGTGGATTTCTCTATGTGAAAGGAAAAATGTGCCCATTAGATTTAAAGGTCTCTACCAGCTTGCTGTGCTGTGCAGACAAGAAATAGCCTAACCACATTCACACAGCATATTATATAGAATATGTGCTTGTCACTAGCAATGACACTTTACTCTAAATGGAAGAATATGATTCATTTTCTAAGGAAACTACATCCTGCTGAATATTAAACTATCAAATCTGAAACCCTTCTGACTTCAGTTTGTGAGATCCGTATAAAAACTGTTACCAGTGAAAAGTTATTTAACCCTTAGGCAGTGTTCACACGGCTTATTTTGGGATGGATTTCAGCCCGTATTTTGCGCCGTACTGTGCGAATTACGGCTGAAATCCGTCCCAGTCATTACGGTAATCCACAGTTCTCATAAAGAACTATGGATTCCGTCTCCTCTCCCCGCTTGCGAAATACAGCGAGCAGGGAGGAAGTGACATGTCAATTATCACGGTGGTATACGCGCCGTGGACAATGAGTGTCTATGGGGCCGGCGAGCTGCCGGCCCTCCTGCCCCGCCCCCGCTGACGAGCACATGGCGTAATTGCGAGCAAAATCCGTCACGCAAACACGCCGTGAATCAGACGTGTGAACATACTCTTACAAACATCAACATGCATCTCTTTATTGTATAGCTAAGGCTGCGTTCACTTGCTTTTTGATTATTTTGGTGCTTAAAATGTGCATAATACACGTTCTAAGTACCAAAAAATGCCCCCAACTATTGTCCTATTGTTTTAAAATGCTGCAGTTTACTAGATGTATTTTTCCAAATCTGCTTCACTTAAAAGAAATAAGCACCTGTAAGGTTTTCACAAGTATTCAGTGCATACAAAGCTTTGTGGCCTAGGAAGCAGATTAACTTCTCGGACTGGGGCTAAGCTATATCCTAAAATGTGACAAATCTGCTTCAAGAAAGTGAAACATGGGTGTCCCTCAGATTTCTGTCACTTATTACATGACGTATTTTTCAGTGTTCCATTGACAAGATTTATACCCGAAGACAGTTTTACACATTGCCACATTGTTGGCTGGACTTGCAGAATTCAGTGGGATTGTCAGATGGCCTAATGTATATAAGGGCCCTGCGATTACTGAATTAGAACATGCCCCATCCTTTGTTCCTCTAGGAGATAATTTGTTGAGTTTATTAGAGGAATATACTCTTCCTCTCATCAGAGCTGTTTTTTTTCTACTGGGCACAAGAGGCAGTTGTCCAGGGGCCCTATGAGCATAAGGGCCAGGGGTGGTAAGATGGATGTCCCAGAAATGCTCAAGATGCCATTTGATCCCTTTCCTGACAATTGGTCGTGTAGGCTGCAGGCTTCTTTAGGCTGTGAGAAGTTAGTTTTATTTTATTTTTTTCTGTTCCAATTGAAGTAGCATGGTGGTAATATTGGTCTAAGTGTAAAGGTGTCATTACTATGCCTATTCAGGCCACAGCACAGTCCTCTGCCCATAGGGTATGGCGAAAATTACACTTTAGGTCATGATTGTGCCTGTATTGTGGGTGTGTTTTACACTGGTCTGAACACTGCCTGATTTCTGTGCTGACTAAGGTTCTCTACCACACCCGTCTGCTGCTAGGCAGTATGTGGGCTGCAAGTTTGCAGAGTAGATTGACAGTGTCTTTGCTTCTCAGGATGTTCACTTAATCATGTTTGGCTTGTCTCGAATTCCACTTAAGATCATTTCCGCTTTGAGAGCCTTGCTGGCAGGCTCGGACTGGCCTGCCGGAGAGTCGGTGGATTCCCCGGTGGACCCCAAGCTTCTGTGAGCCCCGGAGGCAGTGCTGCCGCTACCCGGGGACCAGCCTGTCTCTGAACGCTGGCAGCGCGAAGACATCACACTAGAAGCTGGCGGGCAGCTCGTCATGTCCGGGAACGTGAGAAAGGGTCCCTGACTACTATGTAAAGGGGTCCTTGACTACTATCTAAAGGGGGCCCTGACTACCTGCCTACTAACTTAAGGGGTCCCCGACTACTATATAAAGGGTCCCTGACAACTATATAAAGGGGGCCCTGACTAATATATAAAGAAGCCCTGACTACTAACTAAAGGGGGCCCTGACTCCCTGCCTACTATCTCGAGGGGGGGGCCCTGACTACCTGCCTACTTACTAAAGGGGTCTTGACTACCTGCCTACTATATAACGGGGGGGGCCCTGACTACCTGCCTACTATATAAAGGGGGCCCTGACTACCTGCCTACTAACTAAAGGGGGCTCTGGCTACCTGCTTACTATGTAAAGGGGACTCTGAGTACCTGCCTACTATGTAAAGGGGGTCCTGACTACCTGCATACTATCTAAAGGGGGGCTCTGACTACCTCCAGCCTACGTAACTGGGGCACACCAACACCTACCTACAGCCTAACTAACCAAGACTCACCAACACCTACCTACAGCCAACCTAACTGGGGCCTACTTATCTACCTGGGGTTTATTTACCTACCCACCCGTGGCCTACTATCTCCTACTTGAGCCTACCCACTAACCTAATTATCCAGTGGGGGTCTACCTACCTAAATAGGGCTTATCTAGCAACCTGGAGCCTTGGCCTTTTGCCTACCTACCTAGGGTCTTGCCTACCTATCTGGTAAACTAATTGTGAGGAGAGAAGCCCTTAGCTGTAGTATAATCTCCAGGGGGTTAGTCCTCTCCCCACTTTCCAACCCCTGTGCTTCTTAGCTGGTACCTGTTCTCTCACCCCTGGGAAGTTTGTACAGAGGTGGGAATAGGTAAAAAGATAAGGATTCTAAGATATTTGTGTGTAATTTCTGCAGGGATGAGTTGTGGCCGGGACAAGTTATCATGGCGATGTGGAACGGACAGAGAAAAGAAGGGGAAAAGAATGACTCATGAGAGGAGAGAACAACTGATCAGATAGGACGTGTCCTGTGAGTCCCTGATGTCAGGGGTTATTTGACTTCTATATTGGATCAGTGCTGTATTCACTGTAATGTTATGTGACCCGAGCTGGTGTCAGACCACTATCTGGTCTCTATATGGCGGTATTGTAGGTTCTATCGGTGCTAGTATAGTGGCAGCGTACACTTGTCCCTGATTGTAAACGTGAGGGAACACCTGACCCTGTGATAGGAGTTTCACTTTTCATTTCTTGCTGGTGTTTATTTTAGAAGGTGGCGAGGTGCGTGACCAAGGGAAACGTGGAGGGGGATATTGTAGGTGGGCTGGTGGTGAGGGATATGGATGGAGCTACTTAGACATGTGTCTATGATATATTAGACTGTGAAAAATGAGTGAGACAAACAGATATGTGAGATAGACAGATATGACTCACTTGGTATTGCATACTACACAATACAGTTCTTTTTTGCACACTGTCTTATGTGGTAAAATGGGCGCATTTATGTCCAAGAGGCCAGTAATATTTTCAAGTAAAGTAGCTGTAGGGTGGGCTCAAAAGATCAATTCCCCTGTGGGCCCCAGACCCCCCAGTCCAACACTGCTTGCTGGTAATAGTCTATTTTGGCTTGAGATGGTATGCTTTTCCTAATGTATCGCTTGGTTTCTGATCTTTTTGCCTTTCCTCCTGACCTTACTTTTGCCTGACGTTTTGATTCTGTATTGTTCTCTCCAGCTTTGACCTGCTTTGTCTGACTTTCCACTGTATGTTTGTCCTTCTTGTCTGTTCTGTGTTGTACCTTATCTAGGTAGGGATTGTCGCCCAGTTGTCGACAACCGCTTTGGATCGGGGCAGAAAATAGGCAGGGACAATTGTGGGGCGCTGTCTGTAGGTCTGTCCCTATCTGTCCATCTTGACTCTGGAATCCCTAACAAATTGTTTATATTCAGGAACAGTATGGTAGTATGATTCAATCACTTTGTGATGGTGATATTTAGTCAGGGTGTAACGGTATTATTTGGTCTTTGTATAGTAGTATTATTGATGATATTAGGCTATACTGCTTTAGTCAGCAACAATATGGTGATAATATTTGCTCCTTATATAGCGGTAATATTTGGTAACTGTGTGACCATTATTTAAAGGGAATCATCCATATAAAATTGTCTATTAGCTATTTCTATGTATTTATTTATTTATATAGTACGCATTATTTCATAGAAATACACCTAATTACACCCTAGTTCTGGTCTGCTGGAGGAAGCTGAGCATGTTTGGGTATACTTGGGGGTTGTAAAAAGCATGGCTTGATTTGATATCATGTGCTTTGGCATGTTTAGAGGCATGACCTGATGTGATGCCATGTTCTTTGGCAGGGCTCAGTGCCCTTCTTTGTCCAGGGGCCCTCAATGCTGTTAAGACAGCCCTCTCTCTAATGTAGTATGGCACTTCTGTTTCTGATTTAAAGTTAAATATGTTCTGAGTATTTGATCTGCCCAAAATGACTTTTGATGATGTTTTCTAAAAAAAAACAAAAACTGTATCCTTATTCTTAAACCTAAGCTGAGGTTACTGGTTTTTTTCTAGGTTTGAATGGGTTCACTTACCTGTTTATCAGCATTTCTTGTCCCACAGCATTGTTTCTGTGATGTCACTTCCATCTGACATCTCTTCCAGTCCAAAGCCACATTACGTTTGTGATTTTGAACCATTAGTGACATCAAAGGGAAACCTTGTAGTAGACAGCAAGTTAACCTATTCAAGCCCAATAAAAAAAAATGGTAACCCTAACCCAAATAGGTTTAGGGAGATATGTATGGAACTAGGTGCATCGAAGTTCATTTTCTCATCTGTTTTTAAGTGTATAATGCGTCTGAATGTATGAAAGTGTTTTTTTGTGCGTTCATAAATGGTGTCTAAAGTTCATTGCACCTCGTCTGTTTGTCTGCCGTATTACGGGACTTAGGAGCATTAGTAATGCGCCAAACATGTATAAAGGCTATAGATAGGCTGGAAATATAAGAAAAGTCATTAGAATAGCATGTCAGTGAATAGAAACCATGCTACTGATCTTGCTTGGTGAACCACAGTTCCCAGCAAGACCTGTGGTGTGCTGGCTCTAGCTGTATGTAGAAAAAAAGGTGAGAGCAGCAAAAATAAACTTCAAATTTAATGTAGTAAAAATTTAATATTTAAAAATCTGAACAACATCACTGAGTTATTTAATGTAAAATTAGTTTTAGATTCTATTAATTTTAAATAAATTTTATAGGACATATTTTTATATTTTTGGGATATTATATTTTTTATATTAATTTTATATGATAACATTTTTATTCAATTTAAATAATTTCATGTTATATAGTTTGGTAATTATCATAAATTACTTTTTATTTTTGCACTGGTGGAAGTTGAGAAATATTGGACATTTTTTTCCCTAACAGCAAATCAAGCTCCACATTGACTCAGGCAGACCCCATTGAAATAGGTCTGCCTGTTCGGGCACTAATGCGTACATTTTTTCCGAACCACATTCATATATATGTCTAAGAATACAAGTGTGGTGTGCCACGTCCCCAGAACACCTCCTCATGTTAGGCGCATTAAAAAGTGTTGAGTCTTATGAACAATGCGCCTAATACATTTGTTAGGTGCATTAGACATCGTAGACTGCTCACATTGGCGCATTTGATGCCAGAAAAGGGTGAAAAACTCGATCATACATGTCTCCCTTAGGGTAAGTTCACCCGGCGTAATTGCAGGGTGTACAGTACACCCTGCAATTAAGCCGTGTGCTCGCGGAGTCGCGCTGATCCTGTTAGATACTGCTTACATCAAGCAGAAAAATAGTCATGTTATAAGTGCCATGCTGTGTATTGCTTGTAGGTAATATGACCAAAATGATACTAAGGAATCTGATGGATCTTACAGAGTTGGGACATTGTCCATGAAGTATCAAAAACACAATAGCAGGTGATTTAATGAAGTGTGTTTTTTGCTGGATATACTAGGATTTAAGAGGGATATACTGTATGTGGTAAACACAATAGGAGCTCTATTAAATACCACTTCATAATTAAATTTTTTTTAGCTTGAGGTTTTTATAGAACATTGATTCATAAATTATTGTTGAGTATTGATGAGTCCATAATACAGATATTTAGGCACTCTGTGAGTCATTCTGTGCTGCCTCTTTGGCGCAACCTATTGTCCCCTAGAAGATCCCTGTAATAAGTTCTGCAATGACAAAATAATGTTTTGCCTATTAATCTAATGGAATACATACGTTTTTCACAGATGCATGATGTAGCCTACCATATCATTAGATGCGTATAACATGGACCTGTAGTACAAACGTGTATAGCCAGCCTAAAGTATTATACAAACAACTGTTTAAAAGCATAAACCCCATTGTCTCTCGCCACTTCCACCTCTATTCTAGATGAAGACTAGCACATGGTGGGAGTCACAGTATATAAGAATAAATGAATTTCCATGAGGTTTTGTGTCCATTTCAGAACTGCAGTATTTGGCAGCTTCCTGCTATTAGGACAATATTCCAGTTTAACTAATTTCAAGAGATTGAAATGCATTGAGCTGTTCATAGCCTTTTAATAAATTACACCAGGAAGTCAGACATTTGAATGGGAAAACACAGGATCTTATCAGTGCCACTGACTTTATTGTTTTGCCAGGATGTCTTTCTTTGTCATAAAACAATAACTAGCGTTGAGTGGTGTTCACCCTACAGACACAAACTAATTGTATCTTTTAATCTGGGTCAAACTGCTCTGGTTTATTACAGGACCAACCAAAAGAACAACAACAGCAAAAAAAAAAAAAGACAGAGAAAAAAGTGGGGAAAACATTTGCTAATAATTTAGCTGCAGGATTGCAGAGAGATAAACACTAATGACTGAACACAATTACTCCTGTGAAATCTGAGACCTATTTATCTTTTTAACCCAACTTCAGATGGGAAGTGGGAAATAATTATTTATTTTCCCAGGACAAACAATCATGCTCATCGTTAGTATGCAGCTCTGAAATAATATGAGAAAACACATCCTTTACCCTATTTACTATGCATAGGTTTACTTGGACAGTGTCAACAATGCACACACTACTTTGTAAATTGACTGATATATTACCATGGGGGTTATAATGTGAGGAATGTGCTAATTTTGTAAAGAAAAGGGAGATAGTAAATTTAAGGCTAATGTGGGAAATTCCTGTTCACCTCCATTCACATTATGGTTTTACTGTGTGTAACATAAAAGTAAGATGCACAAAAAAAATGAGTAAGTGTATTCCAACTTTATAGGAAAAAATCAGTCAAAAAGTATTTTGTGCAAATATGTGAAATTGTATACAAAAACTTTACATATACTTGTCTTTCACTTGCATCATAAAGAATACTGAAGCTGTTCGAGGTATCCACCAGTCTGTTTACCTCTGGTCCTTCCAAATGGCGCATGACAGCTGCAACCAAACTGTGGCTTCAAAGAGGTTTTATCATCTCATGCATTGAAGGTATCAACAATTCAATGGGAGTTCTGAATACAAATGAATGCAACCTCCCAGCTTTACCCAGAACATGAGATGAAAGGAGAGTAACCATGCAAGTGCAACCACTTTTCCAATCTGAGTCAGGAGTTTGAAGTTCCCTTTATCAAGAAAGACTTTTGATAGTATACCCTATGGTTGAGATGATAAAATACACTAAGCTTCAGATTTATTGAAGGGATTGTACATATTAAAAAAAAGTCTGTTTTCTTCCATAAACAACCCCTCACCTGACCACAAATTGTGTGTAGTGTTGAATCTTAGCCCTATCACATCTGTGGAAGTGAACTGCAATACCACACACCGCCTATGGACAGGTGTGGCACTGTTTTGTAATCTCAGAACTGTATGAAGCAATAATACGGCAGCAATATGGAGCACTGCTATACATCCAAAAACCTTCAATTTCACACCTCACTGGATGCCATTGCATTTGACACAGACATTCTCCCCTAGAACCTTTGAAGTGCCTTAAAACCCTGCAGCTCATACTTTTGCTGCTATATAGCATACTGGATAGGGTCAGTTATCGATGCTATTTATACAGTATATCACAAAAGTGAGTACACCCCTCACATTTTTGTAGAAATTTTATTATACCTTTTCATGGGACAACACTGAAAATATGACCCTCTGATACAATTTAAAGTAGTCAGTGTACAGCTTGTATAACAGTGTAAGTTTGGTGTGCCCTCAAAATAACTGGACACACAGCCATCAATGTCTAAACCACTGGCAACAAAAGTGAGTACACCCTTAAGGGAAAATTAACAAATTGTGCCAATTTCACCATTTTCCCTCCACATTGTCATGTGACTCCTTAGTGTAACAAGGTCTCAGGTGTGAATGGGGAGCAGGTGGGCTAAATTTGGTGTTATCGCTTTTACACTCTCTCATTCTGATCACTGGAAGTTCAACATTTCACCTCATGGCCAAGAACTGTCTGAGGATCTGAAATAAAGAGTTGGTGCACTACATAAAAATGGCTTAGACTATAAGATGATTGTCAACACTCTGAAACTGAGTTGCAGCACGGTGGCCAAGATCACATAGTGGTTTAACAAGAAAGTTTCCACTCAGAAAAGCCTCATCAAAATAGCTGATTGCACATGTTCAGTGTCATAGTTAGAGATTGTCTTTTCAAAATAGATGCATGAGTGCTCCCGCATTGCTGCAGAATGTAAAGGGTTGTAGGGTCAGTCTGTCAGTGCAAGACAGGGCTGCCTCAGAATTTTTCAGGGCCCATACAGCCAAAATTTGGGTTGGGCCCCCGTGCTGTACCACAAAAAAAAAATCGTAAAGTGGGCGGGGGGGGGGTGGGGTCTTTTTTTTCTAGATTAGCTTGTGATATAATTTTTTCTCTCTCAATCTCTCTTGGCTCAATCTCTGATCGCTGGAACAATTTACTATAGCACTTGTGCACTGCAGTATATTTTTATTCTAGCAAGCTACTATCACACCCTTCTGCTGGCTACAGTTAGGCCCTTCGTGGGGTAAACCGTACATCCTGCAGAACTTTCTGTTACTAAAAAGTTGGAAGAAAATTCTGCAGGAAGCAAACCGGACAGGAAAGAAAAGCATTAAAAACACAAATTATTTCCCCCTCACCTGACTAAAGTATAATGTAAGCAAACAATGTGTTCCCTTACCTGCTCCTGGGAGATGGATGGCCTCCGGGACATCTTTCCGCTAGTATGGTACCCACATAACCAAAGACGTCTGCTCCAGGTACATTAATAGTGTCCAGGTGTCACCCAACTGCGCCTGACCAGGTACCAGCGCAGGAAGAAGAATCCGCAGCCCATCCAAGCCCCCCTGCCCAGAGACAGCCAGTCCCAACAGAACAGACAATCATCTCATATCTTATTTATCTATTAATCATCTACAATATCATATCTATTCATCTTTTAAATTTCCCATTTATCTTCTATAAATCTCTCTCATATCAATCTATTTCATATCTATTGATATACCTATCTCACATCTCATATCTATCTATCTCATATCTTTCTATCTCATATCTACATCTATCTCATTTTCTATCTTATCTAAACTATCTATCTATTCTATCTAATCTATCTCATATCTATTTTATCTATCTTCTATCTAAACTATCTATCTCATATCTAACTATCTATCTATCTATCTATTTATCTATCTTTTCTATCTATCTAAAATCTATCTATCTATCTATCTATCTAATCCTATCTATCTTTCTATCTATCTATCATCCGTCCATCTATTTATCTATCTCATCTCTATCTCATATCTATCTATCTATCTATATCTATTTATCTATCTATCTGTCTATCCTTCAAAATAGCGCATGACAGCTGCAACCAAACTGTTGCTTCAAAGGGGTTTTATCATCTCATGCATCGATGATATCAATAATTCAATGGGAGTTCTGAATACAAATTAATGCAAACGCTCAGCTTTACCCAGAACATGAGATGAAAGGAAAGTAACCATTTTAGCCCTATCACACCTGTGGAAGTAAACTGCAATACCTCACACAGCCTATGGACAGGTGTGGCACTGTTTTGTAATCTCGGAACTGTATTAAGCAATAATACGGCACTAATATGGAGCACTGCTATACATCCAAAATCCTTCAATTTAACACCTCACTGGATGCCATTGCATTTGACACAGATATTTTCCCCTAGAACCTTTGCAGTTCACGAAAACCCTGCAGCTCATATTTTTGCTGCTATATAGCCTCCTGGATAAGGTCAGTTATGGAAGCTATTTCTACAGTATCTCACAAAAGTGAGTACACCCCTCACATTTTTTTTAGAACTTTTTTTTTTATCTTTTAAATGGGACAAAAAATTGGGCCCGAGGCATGCAAAAAACCCCCTTTTGGGTTGGGGTTTATGTTGATTTATGGGTCCTTTCGGAAATCCTTTCCTTGGTTTATGCATTTCTACATTTGTATTTTATTTAATTTTTCAAATGTAAAAATACATTTTAAAAAATGTTTTGAAAAGTTTCCCTTAAAACATTATATATGAATTTGGAATTTAAATTTGGGGATTTGAAGGACATGTCAACTAATTTTCAAGATAGCCAACAGATAAAACCCGGGTTTTCAATTCTTTTAAAGAATGCAAAAACTTTTTTTCCAGCTAATTTGCAAATTAAAATGATTTAAATGAAACATTTGAAAGTGTTTTACAATGTCTTTGGAAGGCAAAAAATTTATCCTTCTGCAAAACTGAGGGAAGAAAATTGGGAAATTGAAAATAAATTAACCCCATATCAACATTTGGGGAAAAACCCAAAAATTGAACAGACATTTTTCCCTTTTGGGCTTTCATTTGGGATGTGGAAATTATTTATTTAAAGCAAAAGGGAATTTTCCCCAGAAAAACCCCCCTTTTTTTTCCCCCCTTTATCTTTATTGACTCTAACAGGGGGTTGGAGGTTGTTTAAAAAAACATCACTGCAAAAGAAAAGCCCAAGATGGCACAAAACTAGCCCAAAACCCGCTCCGATTTATTTTTTAAAAATATTCAGTTAAAGATGTTACCGTTTTTTATAATAAAAAAATATAAAGTTTGAAAAGAGTTGTGAAAAATGATTTCCCTCCTCTCTGTAGCCCCAATTGTTTCATATTCCTTATCACTGGATTCTGATTCTATGGTAGCTAGAATGGAATGTTAGTGACAACTCCCAAATAGTTTATATTTTTGTTAAAATTTTTTTCCCAAAACCGAGTACGGGAAGTACAGCAGTGTAAAGGTTCTATTCTTAAAAAAATTCAGAGAAAGAAAGGATTAAGAAGAATAATTTATATCAATTTTTGAATCAAAAGAATTAAAAAAAATTTTGAACAAAAATTTATTTTTTTGGCCCTTTTGGACTTTTAGGAACAAAAAATGCTCGTTTTAACCCATAAAAAGTACATAGGGCCCCTTAGATGTTTTGCGGCTTTTATTATTTCTTTTTAGTTCTGTGGGGTCGGGATTTTTTTTGGGGATGTCCACAAGTCAAAATTCCCGGGTTATTTTAATTTTAGTGCCATTTTTTTTCCAAAAATTTTACATTGATTTTAATCATTAGCCACTGTTCTCATTGGGCCTCACCATCTAAATTTTCCTTTTTAAATTTTACCAATATTGGTCGGGGTGTGGGGGAAACCCAAAGGGGGTTTAAGGGAATTGAAAACCCCACGAGACACATGGAGAACATACAAAATCCTTGCAGAAGTTGTCCTTGGTGTAATTTTAACCTAGGACTTTTTATGTTGCAAAGAAATTAAATGATACTCCCTCAGTGTTTGTATTTTAACCTGGGGCCGTAGTGTGAAGTTAGACAGAAATGTCTTAGCATGCACTAGATTTGTCATCCATTTGTAAACATTTTTAGACTTTCTTCTCCAATTTTACACTAGGTGTTAGATAGTATTAATGTCTCTGCCCCAATGTGTTTAGAGACTTTTTAGCTTGCCCAGGATTCTTTTGAACCCATTCCCCTTTAAATTTATATTAAAAAAGCAAAGTAAATCCCCCAAAAGGGTTGGGGTTTAACCCGGGGATAGACAAAATAAAAATTATATAGGGTTTTTTTGTCTTTTCTTACATTTATCGGGAAATAATTTTATGTGATCTCATTGTTTTATAAAAAAAAAGGTTTGCTAAGTTTTAACCCTTTATAGCTAGAAAATTTTAAAGTAAAAGGGAGTGGTTTAACGTATACTTTTGATTTTTTCCAAAGGGCCGCGGGAAAATTTTAAAAATTACTCACAAAACGTTAGGGATATTTGGCTTTTAGTTGACGTTTCAGGATAAAACATAAAATTTATTTATTTTTTTTTTTTTTAAATCCCACTGAATAGCCCATCTTTTAATTTAGAATGCAATGTCCAGCTGTTCAGTGTTTAATTACATTTGCAAAAATTGCAAAATCTAAAAGGCTTAATGGCAAAATTCCAAACAGGGTTTGACCCCTGAATCCCCAAAAAAAATTTTAGGGGAACAATTTGAATTGGGTTTATCAGTCCTCCCCTTCATGCTGTTCACATTTGATACAGGGAAAAGGCAAACCTTCAAATGTCAACGTACTCATTTTGTGAGGCTTCAAGCAGGATGCTCTCAGATGGAAGTGGCCCATGAGCTTAGAGTGTCACAGGGGTTCATCAGGCAGGTTGCAACAGAAATACGAGAGAGGAAAAATTCAAAAAAGAGGCAAAAAAATTTTTGTCTTGGGGTAAATCAGCTGAGGGCTTTTCATTGTAAACAATCCCCTGCGGAAAACCAGAGATGAATGCCACATAATCCAAGCAAAGTTATAGGAGGAGAGGGGGAAACCCAATATCCACAGACCATTATACCTTTACATCAGACTACCCACCTTGGAAAGGGGATCATTGTTGATAGGGCGGGAGCATTCACGGAAATGGGGCTTAGGTCTAGTCAATGCATTAGCCATGTACCGGTGCCGGTCAGGCACCCTTGCCAGTTGTCTAGTATGCAGACCACGCTGATGTAAATGATTATGAATTGTCTTACATGACACTTGGGTGTCTCTCACCTCCCATAAAGTGCCTGGAGTTGTGTGACATTCATCATCCCGATTCACAAGGCATTGTTTACAATGAAGCTGTCATCAGTTTCTGATAAAGCCAAAGGACATCCACTTCTTTGCCTTTTTTTGATTTTCCGTCTCTCTTTATCCTGTTGCAACCTGTTTGACATCTGTGACATCTAAAAACTGGTTATTTCGTCTAAGGGGAACCGTTTGAAGGTACGGTGAGGTTTTGTCGATAATTGTCTTGGTCTCTGTGTTTAAAAAGTGAACATCATGATGGGGGGATTTTAAATCCAATTCAATTGATCCCATAAATGTACTGGGCGATTTAAGGATCAAACACCTGTTATGAATTTTGCCATTAAGCTCTTTAAGATCAGAAAGTTGTGCAAAAAGTAATGAAACACTGAACAGCTGGACATGTGCATTCTAAAGTTAAGAGATGGGCTCATTCAGTGCATTTAAAAAAATTGTCAAGAAATTTTATATTCACCCTGAAATTTCAACCAAAAGCTAAATATCCCTAACTTTTTGCATGTAATGTATAAAAAATTAGGATTTTTCTCAGCAAAACTATGTACAGAGATGTTTCAATAATTCATTCCCTTAAGAGTTAATTAGTGTGAGGCGATTTTTTATCAGAACAGTTGTAATCGGAAAAGGTTTTTATGCCGTGATTGATATTTCAGATCATTGCGATAAATTAAGGTTAAAAATCTTGTGCATCATCTATTAAGATCGCGCTTTTGCGGCGTTACTGTAATTTTGGCGTCCAAGCAATCAGATTACAGAATAGGAGCAGGGTGATATGTGTGGTGCGACGTCATGAATGGGATGTGTATGGTTGCGATTGGCTGGAAATCAGGTGACCTCTGTTTACATGAACAGCGTTTCCCTGTTTCAGCCTCAGTGTCATCTCAGCGTCTCTAGGGATAGGACCTGCGCTCTGCTGTGCCAAACAGCTAGCGAAATTTGTCTAGTTTCTGTCACAGAGAAACCTCTACTATTGCATGTGATCCTTCCAATTTTAGTTAGATTAGAGATTTGAAGATTTATTTAGTCTAGCTAGAGAATTTTAATGCAGCATCTACTGCTGTAAATTCACGGCCGGGGGAGCAGGGAGGGGGGGGGCCTCCGGGGTGAACACTGACAAGGCTTAGTCTATAAAGAACACTGATAAAGTTACCAAAGGACTTAGTGTAGACTCTGTAGTGGATTATCTTATTATTAACATTTTGCTATTGAAATATTACCTGGATATTGGCCAGCCTGAACTTATATTGGATACACAGTCTTTCTAGTAACTGCTGGTCCTTCTTTGTTAGCTGCAAAAACTCCACTTTTTTCAGTATACATTTCAGATTAGGTGTTCCATTTTAATTATTTACTACATTACAAACTAGTACTGTTGATATTATCCACCTTGCAGTTAAATTACAATCCAGCAATCTTGTTTGTCACCCACAGGTTGGTTTGTTGCCAATAATACAGTTGTATCATACAGAAAACATTAACAGTTACGTGTTTTTTGACTTTTTGCACACCCAGCATTGTTTCATTGAAGCCAGCATCCACGTTAATCTTAAAAACAGCAATTCTCTATTCCCCCACAGGTGAACTTGAAAAGGTGGCAAAAAATACGTGTATGATACCATAAAAACATAAACTGTTATGTGTTTTTTGACTTTTGCACACCCTGGTTTGTTCTTTGACGCAGCATCTACGTAAAATCTTAAAAAAGCAATTCTATATTCACACAGGTGAATTGAAAGGTGCAAAAATACCGTGTCATCTACCAGAAACATTAACAGTTACGTGTTTTTTGACTTATGCACACACCTGCATTGTTCATTGTGACGCAGCATTCCACGTTCAAACTCTTAAAACAGCAATTTATATTCACTCACAGGTGAATTGGAAAGGTGCTAAAAAACTAACGTTTATTATACAAAATCAACAGATACGTGTTTTGTGGATTTTTGCCAGTCCAGATTGTTGATAGACCACCTTGCAGTTAAATTTGAATCCAGCAATTTTGATTGATTAGTGGGATTGAGAATAGCTTTGATTTGCAGTCTTTTTAATAAGAGACTTTCAAATTATTCACATACCTTCTCAAATTTTTATTTTTGATCATGAGAGCGAATATGCAGGTGGTAAGCGAGCAAAGAGGGGGGTAGCACATGGAGGTAGAGGTACGAGAGAAGGTGCTCCTTACAGTGCTGGCAACAACACGCATGCAGCGGCATCGGTCAGTGGCAGGACCGTCAGGGCTGTCATCGCTGGTTCAGGGCCTGTGTAATCTAAGTAACGATACATCGTTCGCCATATCTAGTCCTTCAGTGGTTATGCACAACCTGCATCTAGCAGTCTAAAATCCTAAGTCCTCGCAGTCACGGCCACAAATTTGTCAATTCAGCATCATCAGCATCCGTCCAACATACCAGCAGCCCAATGTCACTCGTGTTACCCACATGTGGATAATCCATTTTCTGAAGACCTTTTGATGACAAAAGCGGTTGGGAGTCAGAAGCTTGTTAAAAGATCAACGAGTTGAATTTAGTCTTCTCTACGCCAGTTCTGATGCCATCAGAGGGAGGTGAAGGAGCGGGTCATACGGCAAAAAATCCCGGGCTGGTCAGGCAACGCCTTGCAGTGCCCCTTGCTTGTAACCCGCAGCTTCTGGATGCAGAAAGTCAGGACGACCAAGTCAATAAACAGTAAGACCAATGATAACTTGTTTCGCTGGTATGCTAAACGGGTTCCACAGCCAGGGTTCTCCAAGCCCACAATCAATACTTTATAAAGAGTATTGGACCCCAGGTAAAATTTACAACACTTTAATTGAAGCACTTTTTAAAATTGGACATCACTTTCAGGCATTCAACAGTGATATACAGCATGACAATAAATGGACGGGAATGGTAATAGGCTCATATAATCAGCTTAGTTGCTACCTCCGGTCGTTCAAAAAATACAAGGCAAAAAGTCCATGCATCGATCTGGAGACGCCAGGGCCAGAGCTGGTAGTTGGCGCAATGATTTTCTCGCTAGGCGACTCGGACGTGAACGTTTCGGGGCAAACTCCTCCCCTTCTCAGGTGCTGATCGTTGGACACTCTGAAATACAGGTCCGCCAGCGACGGAGGAGGCGACGGACACAGTTGGGACACGGAGCCTTTCTCTCCGTCACCAAATCCCACAAGGCCCCGACAGTTTCACAATTTCATCGGTTCTTCATTAGGCAGTGGTTCGAGGGTCCAGAGCTAGTGCAAGGTGGCGCATCATCTCTCAGGGTGCATTTTAAATCTCCAGGCACAGTTCAGAGCTGTGTTGAAGCTGTGCCAGAGGCAGGGAGGAGGAGGAGGAGGAGTATTCCTTAGACACGAACCCCCGATGTTACAAGACGTCCCTGGCCTATGGAAAGGGTCTGGCGCAATTTGAGGCGGAGGAGGAAGATGAGGAAGATCAGTTTGCTAGTCGCCCCTCGACAGAGGCTTGGAAAATAAAGGCTCATCTCTACATGCCGTGCTTGGATGCCTCCATTTCCATCCTCATGATCCTCGCATTAAGGCCATCAAAATGAAACAAACAGCTTACTGGGTGGCCATCCTCCTGGATCCCGGTCCACAAAAAACAACAAATTCAGCACTTTCATTCCACCCACCCAAATAGAGAGTAAAAGCAGGGAAATGGAGACCTTGCTGAGTTGATCAACTGGAGGAAATCTGTTGGCGGTCTGCTTCAGTTCCCCAAATGTCACGGGTGGAACGCAACTTCAGCAGACAGTGACAAGAGAGAGTGCCAAGTAGGCGTATAAGCGGCGCAGCATGGCAAGGTGGCAGAAAGCCTAATGGGTGAACCTCTGGCAATCTTTTTTTACCACTACCATCGCATGCAATTTGCAGGGCACAATCCAACACACAGAGGATCAGCTTAAGATTCATGGTGCAAGACTATCTGCGTCTCTAAATCCGACTGTATTTTGCATGTGTTCCGGACCCAATAGACTTTTCTGGGTATCCAAATTCGACGAATGGCCGAGCTGGCTCGTCATGCCATGAGGTGTTGTCCTGGCCCAGCAGCCAGGTCATATCTGAGCGGACCTTCAGCACAGCGGAGGAGTCATTACAGACAACGCATCAGGCTTTCCACCAGATAATGTGGTATCAGTTTTTGACTTTCAATCAAGATGGAATCAGGACATGGATACTATGAATTGTTGTTGTGGCCCCAATTGCCGAGGTCACGAATTAGTTGCCGGTCTACTGCACATTCCTATTTTGTGAAACAGAACATGTCCTCTTGCAAAACTTTTTTTTAAAATGTTCATTTCTTTACTGCAATTTTTATTCTCCTCTTTTATTCTCTTTTGCTGTCGAGGAGACTGTAAAAAGACAGCAAGGTTTCATGACTAACCGTATTCATTACTCACTTTATCTTAAGAAGTTTTCGGCATTGTCAATGGTTTTGAGGTCTGTTGCTGTGAGATACAGCTATAATTATGTCCTTTGGAACAAGAAATGTGGCTTCTAAGTGGCTTTCTCCATCACTATTTTTTAATAGTGGCTGATGGAAGTCATATTTATAATTTTTTGGGGTCTTGTAGCTGTGTGATACAGTCAATAATCATGGTCCTTTGGAACAGAAATGTGGATTACTAGTGGCACAATCTTCTCCCTCACAATTTTTAAAACCAGTGGCTGAGAAGTCATAATTTATAATTTTTTGGGGTCCATGTAGCTGTGAGATACAGTAATAATCATGGTCCTTTGGATCAGAATGTGGCTTCTAAGTGGCATTCTCCCTCAACTTTTTAACAGTGGCTGAGAAGTCATTTTTATAATTTTTTGGGTCATGCTGCTTTGAAATGCAGCAATACTACAGGTCCATTATAAAAAAATGTTGTTTCTAACAGACATTTGTTCTTTCACAATTGTCCAAAGTGGCCTCAAGGGTCATGCTTTGGAATTTTTTGGGGGCGTTTTTGCTGTGACATGCAGCAACTACTAAAGGTTGCCTATTATAAAAAAAAATGTTGTTTCTAAAAGACAATTTGTTCTTCACAATTGTCAAGAGTGCTCAAGGTCGATGGTGCTGTCAGAAACAGGAATAGGTAGGACATTGTTTAATGGACACATATTGCAAATGACTTGTTTTTGCAAGATCCTGTTTAAACCATAGCTATCAATCCTGTATTGACGACAATCCCATTTAATGCAATGAAAAAAACGAGTATAAAAGGACATGGTGGGATTTCCATCCTATTTAAAATGTGTATTTCATAGGAATTAATATACTAAAAAAAACTTGCATGTACATAATTGCTGGTAAAAAATTCCCAGATGATTGTACAAGGGAGGTATAGGAAACCAGATGTAGGTTATTCTGAGGACTTGAGAGTATGGACACACGGGACACGAGGAACAAAGTTACCAGAGACCATACACTCCTCCAGCACGTTGAGTAAAATGAGAAAAGAATGCCAAGCAAAAAGATGCACCTGGGTGTAACAGGGCATTAACTACCAGTATTTCCAAGTGAAGCTCAATTGGTCCTCGAACTCATACGGAGGGGCTAGCGCTACCCAGGTCTTTGAATGTGTATGAGGAAGGTGTGAGTTCTCACCTTCCGCTTCCGCACCTCGCTTCAGCACGACAGTTTTTGTTGCTGCGTATCAGGTGCATTTTTAACCTGCGTGTTAATAGTATGACGGACGCCAGACTGGGACTATAAACGCACCCAACTGATAACTCCGGCCCTGGGGTCATGATGGGCACAGGGGACAGTGCTTAGTAATGTCCAGTTTCAACTAAAATGGTGGTATTGAGACTCCTATTTTCCGGCACTTTGTGTATCTGGGGTCAGACAGGTTCTAATGGTCATACTGTGGCCCAGGACAGGAGACAGTATATGTCCTAGTGTCAATAAAAATGGTGGTTGAAAGACTCCTTTTTCTGGCACTTTTTAAACTGTGGGTCAGACAGGTTTAATGGTCATTCTGTGGTACAGGACAGATATAGTTAGTGTCCTGTTCCAACTAATTATGGTGGTTGAAAGACTCCTTTTTGCCGGCACTTTGTATATCTGGGGTCATGCAGATTTGGGCTCATGCTGCGTTCAGGACAGGGATATTCAATGTCCGTTCAAGTAACATGATTGGTTCAAATCATTACTGGCCTTCTGGCATTTTTAATTTGTGGGTGATGCAGGTATTAAGGGTCATGCTGTGGTACAAGACAGGATAGTGAATGGTCTGTGACTTTTTTCTTGTGACTTTTATAACCTAGTGTGTTGCCTAGATGTAGGCACGTATCCCATTGGACTGGTGTGGATGTTAATTTCAGCTTCTCCAGCCTTGTTTGGGTGTAATAATGAAGGTGTTGTTTCTCTCCCATCGACATTTTTTAATGGTAATCGCTATAATCGATGCTCACTATCGAAAAACCTTAGCGATAGCGGCCGACTATCGACTATCTATCGATCTCGATAGCCAACGCAATCGCTCAACACTAGAGTTAAACATTAATATCACAAAGTGCACTCAATGTATAGACAGAGCAAAAAGTGACATATCCAGCTCTGCTATATCCAGTAACTAATATTTTTATCTTATATTAATCACCATCTTAATCTTTATTATTTGCACATGCTTAAGAAAAGCAACCAAACAGGTGTCAGCATGGGAACAGTTTATGGAAGGCAAGCCTAACTTTGAGCTAGAGAATTTGACATTTTATCAGCATCTTAAAGGCATTTTTTAACTTAAAAAAAAACTGTTTAGCTCTCTGGGTTGTTGACCATAACAAAAACATATTTGTGTACAAGTGAGGAAAAATACAAAAATAGACAAAATATTATTATTTTTAGTATTATTACAAATTCAAAGTTTATAAAAAATAAGTAAATGTGGCCCTCTGAAAATAAGGCCCCAACCACATAGTGATCCCCATTCATGATATCTGCTCATGGTATCCATTAGGATACTGCGAGAAATTGATCCCGACAAATAACACGATGGGCCTGTATTGGCACTATAGAATTCTGGGCAAACATAATGTTTTGTTTCCAATGCACAAAGCATATACTTTTTCACCAGCGTAAACAGAGAAGCCTTGACCCCACACCAAACTTTTGGATGTGCTCCCCGCCCCCACTGCCAGCACAGCAAACACTTAGGGCTTGTTCACACAACATTTTTGTGATCCGTTTTACGGATCCGTTTTACGGATCCGCAAAACGGATCTAACAATTGTCAGTGTGATTAACATGGCTTTCAATGGCAAAAGTGCATCGGATGTTCACACAGACGTGATCGCCGATCCGCTGTTCGGATCCCATTTTACGAATTGGACATGTCAATTTACTTGCGTTTTACCACAAGAGAAATCGGCATAGGAAAATAATGGAGTGCGCTTTGGCATCCCGAAAAGCGGATCCAAAAGCGCAGCATACATTTGGGTGCGTTTTGGATCGCTTTCGATGCCAAAAAACGCTTTCGTTTAAAACGCATTGGATTTAAATTAAATATAAAATTTTAATATTATGTTTGGGTTATATTTAGTTTATAAATGTTATATAAAAATGTATATAATTTATATATACTATATATATTATATATATATAATTATATATATTATATATATATATATTAAATTATATATATATATTATATAAAAATGTTATATTAATAGATATACATATATATATATAATATTCTATTTTATAATATATATTATATATATATATATATATTATATTATATATTATTATATATATATATATATATAAATATTCCCTGCCCCATCACTGTGTGTGTGTGTGTTGTTACGATGTATAGTATTTCATATGCGTTGAGTAAGTAGGATTTAGTTGGTAAGTTAGATGTAATATTTATATGTGTGTTATTATAATATGTGTATATAATAGTTTAAATGTATATTTATATAAATGTCATATAAATATATATCTGTATACACTAAATATATATTAGCTTTGATAATATTTTAGTTTATAAATTATTGGTTGTAATTTCATTTACATGTGGAGGGGCGTGGGTTTGAAAAACTATTGTGTTGATTTAAAAAAAAAAAAATAGGGTCGGGGATGGGGGGCAGGGTTCTAAATCATGTTGTATTTACAAGTTTGATTGACACCTAGGTAAAAAAAAGGGTTTTTTCTTGGTCTCATTGATAGGGTTTATTATTTTAAATTGCTGTTTGATAGGTTGATTTAAATAAAGCATTGAAAAAAAAAGGATCCAATAAACGGATCCGTAAATCGCATGCAAAAAAGCATCCAATACGCATCCAAAAAAGGATCAGCTGTGCATTTTTGGATCGGCTTTTTAGGGATGAAAGTTTGCAGCCAGTTTTCGCAGGTTAAAAACGGATCCGTAAAATGCATCTAAAACGGATTCAAAACCGTCGTGTGAACAAGCCCTTACCGGGACCAGCTATGAATAGTGATGCAGTTGCTAGATAATACAAGGAGCAAATTACCTCACCATACATCCTACTGCTACAAAACAAATACCACTATACCAAGACCAACCTTATCAATAATGTTCCTATATAAAACCCAATTATACTGCCAGAACATGTCCTCAAATTACCACCACATAGTGACTGAAAAATACCACTATTACTGAATAAAGATCAGTATACAAAGACCAATATTACCCCCATATAGTGGTAGATATCAGTGTACACAGGCTCTGCAGACTGTATATTACCACCATAAAGTGACCACATAGTGGTAGATACCAGTGTACACACGCAGACATACAGTATAACTGATTACAGTGCAGTTACATGTAATGACTCACAGGTGACATCTACTCGAACCAGTCGTTCTCTTTCCCTTTTCTTCTCCATCCAGTCCATACTGCCGCAATGATTTCGCCCAGCCACCACTCATCCCTGCAGATTTGGACACAAATATCTTCACTTATCCAGCACCTCCCTTGCTGTCCCCCATCTGTATACAAACTTTCCAGGGGTGGGAGAGTGGGCACTGGCCATAGCTTGGAGGCACAGTCTCCTAGAGGGGTGGGGAGGAACAGATGACTAACCCCCTGGAGGTTGTACTAAAGCTATGTTTGTTACCCCTCACATTCATATTACCTGGTAGACAGGTGGGCAGGGCTCTAGGTAAGTTGGTAGACCTTAGGCAGATTGGTAGACTCCAGGTAGCTAAGAACACCTGTTAGGTAGGTTGGTGGGCCTTAGCAAGGTTGGTTGGTAGGCTTCAAGTAGGTAGGTAGGTTGGTGGACCCCAGGTAAGTAGGTAGGCAGAAGTTAGGCCACCGGATAGGTAGGCTATAGGTAGGTAGGTAGGTAGATTGGCCTTAGGTAGGTAGACAGCAGTTAGGCCTCAGGTAGGTACGTAGGCCACAGGTAGGTAGATAGGTCCCAGTTAGGTAGGTAGACTACAGATAGGTAGTTAGTTAGGTTCCAGGTAGCTAGGTTGGTAGGCTGTAGTTGGGCCTCACATAGATAAGTAGGCTGTAGGTAGCCCCTAGTAATTCTGTAGGTGTGCTCCACATAGGTAGTTAGGATATGGATGGGCCCCATGTAGGCAAGTAGGCTTTTGGTGAGCCCAACATAGGTAGGTTGTAGACTACAGGTGGGCCACACATAGGCACATAGGTATGCTGTAGGTGGTCTCTAGGTAGGCTGTAGGTTGGCTCCACGTAGGTAGGTAGGCTATAGGTGGGCCCTACATAGGTAGGTAAGTAGACTTTAGGTGGGCTGCACATAGGTAGTTTGGGAGGCCATAGGTGGGCCACATGTAGGTACGTAGGTAGGCTGTAGGTGGACCCTAGGTAGGCTAAAGGTGGGCCCCACATGTAGGAGCACATAGGGGGGGCCCCCATGATAGGTAAGTAGTCTATATGTAGGCCCCACATAGGTAGGTAGTTAGGCTTTAAGTGGGCCCCACATAAGCAGGTAGCTATGCTGGGCCCCATTACTAGAAAATAGAAAAAATAATGAACTCACCTCTCTGCTGTTCCCCCAGCACATTGACTGCAAGCCAGCATCTCACTGTGAAACCGTCTAGAGCGAAATGTTTAATGCTATTGGGGGCACCCATGTTGGGGGCCCCCCCCAAGACGTCACATGGCTGCTTTTGTAGAAAATCCCCCTCGTTTTTTGGTAAATAGAGCAAATTAGCCCAAAATCAAACAAAATTTTTCCCCCTTTTGGGAATTTTCGACCCAATCATGACCTTGTCGTGGATCTGGGGATTTTTTTTAAAATATGTTGAGCGATTGCGTTGGCTTCAGATCGAGCGATGTCGATAGTCGGCCCGGCTACGAAAGGTTTTTCGATAGTAGCGTCGATTATGAGCATGACCAAAAAGTCTAGGGGAGAGAAACAACCCCTTTCATTATTACACCCAAACAAGGCTGGAGAAGCTGAAATTAAACACCCCAAAACAGTCAAATGGATCGTGCACACTTGGGCAACCATTTAGGTATAAAAGTCACAGAAAAATCAAGCCCTTTCCCACACCCCCGTCTTGTACCACAGCCTGCCCTTAAACCTGCACCCCCAAAAATTTAAAAAATGCCAAAAGGCATATTTTTAAACCATCATGTACTTGAACGGACTTTAAAACCCTGCCCTGGAACGCAGCATGTCCCCAAACCTGCGACCCCCTTGTGTCCGGGCTTTGGATTTTTAACCCTGGTTGCCCTTTTTTCCTCCCAAAACAATAATGTGACCATGCCCGGGTTGTTATTAACTGATGTTTTAACGGTAATTTTTCTTACAAAAACAGGGGGCATGTGAAAATTTAATTTTCTCCTTATTGGGACCAATCTGGGTAAGTAAAAAACTCCCTTGTTGTTTGCGAATTGGGCCCTTTAATAACGGGGGGAAAAAAATGCCCCCCGTTATTTAAAAATTAATTTTTTAACCCCCACAGCCCTCCGAACAGCCCGGGGGCCCAAAATCAAAAAACCCCCCCCCCTAAAAGTTAGTTCGTCGATAAAGGAAAAAGGGAAAACCAAAACACCCCCCGTTCAAATTTCCCCAAAAAGGGTGGCTTGGAAATTTTTTAAAGCAAGGTGGATATTCAAAATCAAGGTGTAATGGGTAAAATTGAAAATGAACAAACCCATCGAAAGTATACTGAAATTTAAAATGGATTTTGCAGCTAACAAAAAAAAACCTGCTTTTTAAAATGATGTTTTTCCAAAATAAGTTCAGGGTGCCCAAATCCGGAAATATTTCAATAGCAAACGTTAATAATAAAATTCCACTCAAGCTACCTAAACTTGGTGAACTTTTTCCAGGTTCTTTATAAAGAGTTTTTCGTGTTCGCCCGCGCCCCCCCCCCCCCCCCCCCCTCCCACCCCCCGTGAATTTTTTCGATAGATGCTGCTTTTAAAAAATTTTCTAGCCCAACTCAAAAATCTTTTAATCTCTAATCAAACTAAATGGAAAGGTCACAGCTAATAGTAAGGGTTTCTCTGTGCAGAAATGACTAATTTGTGAGCTGTTTGGCCACAGGCGAGCGAGGTCCTATCCTATGAGACGCGAAGACACTGGGTGAAAAAAGAAAAGTGTTCTATGTAAAACGGGTCATGTGGTTTTCCCGCCAATCGCAACCATCACATCCAGTCAGACCGCACCACATCCACCCTGCTCTATTCTTAAGCTGATTTGCTGGCCGCCAAAATTACAGGAAGCGCCGAAAAAGGCGCGATTTTAATAGATGATGCACAGATTTTAACCTTAATTATCGCATGATCTGGAAATTTCGATCACCATAAAAACCTTGCCGATTTCAACTTTGTCGATAAAAATCGCTCAACACTCATTTTTAACAGTATTCAACAGATACCATGAATGGGGAGAAAAAAATGACAATTAGAAAGGCAGAAAGCCAAGAAGTGCCTTGAAGCCACTATATCTTAGACATCTTTAAGTGGTTTTCTGTGTGCATTCAGAGCACATAAAATATCTCTTATCTGATAACTAAAGTACAATCTATTCCCAAATGTTTTTTCCCCCTTCAATTACTTGTGTTTTTAAATTTTTCAAAGCTAAAAATTTGTAGTGAAAAAACCCCTTTTAAAGGGAAAGCAGAACAATTAAAATTGGGAAAACTTTTTTTGGGAGTCCTCTTATCCCTGAATCCCCAAAATGGCTGATTTTAACAAAAGGGCCAAGGGGAGAGAAAGAAAAAACCGCGGGATCCCACCCAAAATATATATAATCAAATATTTGCAGATATTAGGAGATTGATTCCCGTATGGCAGTAGGATCACACTTCATAGGATTTCCTTGTGGTCTTCAAGCATGGAAATAAATGGGAGTTTTGGGAATCATAGCTGCAGCCCACAAAATAGTAGGTTTGGTTTGAAATTGAAGAAAATTTGGGAAAAAGTTCCCAGATTTTTTTTCAAAATTAAAATTTTCAAAAACAAGTCCCAGACCCTTTTATACTCACTTTTTTCTATTTTGGGAAATTTACCTTTGTTGGGGGGAAAAAGGTTGAACCCTTTTTTAGAGGCTAAAAAATATAAAATTTTATACTAGTCAGGTTCATTTTCCTTAACGTAAAATGTTCACCCTTCAACCAAGGTATATTTTGGGGGGGAAATGAAAAATTGCTCCACTTTATCTCTGTCTTTTTCCAAAAGGGGGGGGTTTTGGCAAGAAACTTTTTAAATTTATCTTTTATCGACAATTTTTTTAAAATAGACTATGGAGGACCTTTGGGTTTTAAACCAGATGTCAAAAAAATTTATGAGCCAGTGAACAACTGCATTAAATAAAATGTAAACGTATTTTCCGGGCCCTTTTTCCAAATAAATGATTGTTTTTCTTTGCTATACTACTTTTTCCCCCAATGTAAGTTACACATGCAGTTGTTGATTGCAGAGATATGAATTGTGTGTGCAGTAGTCATCTAAAAACCCCATTAAAAAAATTGGGGGAGATGGCTACAATATATTCAAAAGCGCTAAACTGACACATTGAAATACAGCTTTCGTTTGCATTTTGTTAATCATTATGAAAAAGGCCCCTTACTGTTTATAAACAAAAAAAAACATGTCACTCCCCACATTTACCAGCACGAAACGTGGGGGCCACTGAAAAAAGCTTTCCCTTTAAATTTCCCAAATCTAATTTGCACTTACCTTATGCTCAGGTGGCAAATTGAGAGTCCTGAGTTCATATTTTATGCTCAAAAATTTGAAACCCCGAGTTTTAATATATGTAAAAATTTAATTTTATTTAAATTTTTAATAAATAATTTTATATTAATATATTTTATATTTAAATACCCTTTTTTCCCCCCCATGTAAGAAAACCCCCGATAGTAAGACGTAGCGGGTTTTTGGGGGGGTCGCCTTTAAAGTAAGACGTACCCCGAAAGTAAGACTTTGCGCGGCCTGATGACGTCATTTCCTGTGCCGGGTAGAAACCGCGGGAGGGCCCGGAGCAGCAGGAGGCGGCGCGGGGGACGGAAAAGCGAGGAGGCGGCGCGGCGCGGGGAGAAGGAGCCGCAGGGGGGGGCGGGCTGGGGGATGGGGGCAGCGAGGGGGGTGGGCGGCGCGGGGGACGGGGAACGAGCAGGGGGCGCGGCGCGGGAAGGGCGGAAACGGGGAGGAGGCGGCGCGGCGCGGGGGGACGGAGCAGGGGGCCCCCCCGGAAAATTTTTTTTCTGCCTACAGCTGGCCCTTTACCCGCTACATTGGCCCCCATACCTGCCCACAGCTGGCCCAAAAATTCCCACACTGGCCCTATACCTGCCTACAACTGGCCCATCCTGCCTAAGCTGGCCCTATACCTGTCTTCAGCTTTCCCCATACCTGCCTACAGCTGGCCTTTACCTGCCTACAGCTGGGCCCCATACCTTTCCCCACGGGTGGGGCCCCATTTCCTGCCTACAGCGGGCCCCCTACCTTCTAAAAGCTGGCCCCATACCTGCCTACAGTGGCCCCATAATTCCCTTTTATAAGGGCATACCCCGAAAGTAAGCCCTTTCTGGGACTTTTGGGGGTAAAAGAAGTAAAACGCGTCTTACCCATCGGGGGAAAAACCGGGGGAAAAAAATATATATTTTTTTTTTTTTCTTGTATTTAAAATTTTTAGAAAAATTTTTTTCACACATATAGTGGCTCAAAAATTGAAAATGGTGCTTGCAACTACCAAGTAAATAGGCAATTTTAAAAAAAACTATCCCTAACTATCTATCTTCTATTATCTAACAAACTATCTATCTGTCTGTCTGTCTGTCTGTTTTGTCTGTCCCGTCTGTCTACATTATCTAAACATCTACTATTAAATATTATCTATCCAAACGCCTACTATCCCATCTATCCAAAAATATCTGTCGTCTTTCTTTATCTATCCATTAGTCTATCTATCTATCTATCCCTTTTCCCATCAAACTATCTATCTTCTATCAAACTATCTATCTAAACTATCATCCCATCTGTCTGTCTGTCTGTCTGTTGTCTGCTATCAAACTATCTATCTATCTAATATTCTATCTATCTATAATTCCCATCCCATCTATCTGTTGTCTATTTATCCATTATTTTTATTATCTATCTATCTATCTATCATCTATCTATCTATCTGTCTGTCTACTATCCATTAGTCTATTTTTCTATCTATTATCTAAACTATCTATTATTAACTATCTAATTTTCTACTGTCCCGTCTGTCTGGGCTGTTTACTATTTTACTATCTATCTTTTCAAACTATCTATCTATCAACTTATCTATCTTTTCAAACTATCTATCTATCTATCTGTTGTCCCGTCTTTCTGTCTGTCCTTCTAACTATCCAAATTAAATGCATCTTTAATTTTCTAACAAACTATCTATCTATCTATCTATCTATCTATTTTTATCTATCTATCTATCTGTCTTTTCTTTCCTGCGTCTGTCTATCTATCTGCTGTCCCGTCTCTATCTTTCTGTCTGTCCCTTTTTATCTATCCTTTTTGCATTATCTATCTATTTATCTATTTGGTCTGTTTTGTCCCGCCCGCTATCATCCATTAAATCCCATTTTATCTATCCTTTTTTTATTATCTATCTATCAAACTATCTATCTATTATAATCTAATTTTTCTATCCCATCTATTTCCTGCCTGTCTGTCTATCGTCTGTCTCTCGTTATCCATCTATCTATCTTTCTATCTAAACTATTACCTATTTGTCTATATATCTATCTATTATCTAACTTTCTATTTTATCTATCTATTCCCATCTGTCTGTTGTCTGTCTATTATCCATTGTTATTATCTAAACTATCTACTATCCATTTTCTACTATTTTATCTATCTATCATTTTATTATCAAACCCGCCTTGGTTTTGCTTTCTGTTGTTTTCTCTGTCTATCCCCTATTATCTATCTATCTATCCCATCAAACTATCTATCTATCTATCTATCTTCTACCTTTCCTGTCTGTCTATCTGCTGTCTCCCCTGTCTATCCCCTCTATCAACCCATCTAACTATCTATTATCTATTTTACTCTTTTAAACTATCTTCTTTAAATTAAAATTTGGGGGCTATCTATCTTTCCTATTTTATCTTTTCTATCTATCTTTTTTATTACTGGGGGCTGGGGGTTGGGGGGCTGTTTTTTGGGGGGCTTGGGGGGTTGGGTTTATTAAAACATTTGTGAAAATTAAACTTTCTATTATTTTTCATCTTTCTACATTATCTATCATCTTAATTTTTCTATTTTATCTATCTTCTATCTATTATCTAAAATTTTTCCCATTGTTTTCTAAATGTCTGTCTGTTATCCATCTGTCTGTTTTCCCGCCTGTCCTTTCCCGTCTGTCGTTTCATCTTCCATTAGGCATCTATTATCTATCTTTTTCTATCATTATCTATCCCATCTATCCCATCTATTTTATCTATCTATCTGTCTGTCCCGTCCGGGCCCATCTTCCATTAGTCTATCTATTCTATTATCTTTCTTCTATCCATTTTCTTTTCTATCAAACTTTTCCCATCCCATAACTTTCTTCTACCTATTTGTCCCATATATATTTTCTAACTATCTTTTCTATTATCTATCTACTATCTATCTATCTATCTATCTTTCTACTGTCTGTCTGTCTGGCTGTTTTCTTTCGTCCCGTCCTTCTATCTATCCCCTTAGTGCCCCTCTATCTATTTTCTATCTATTATCTATCTAAAAAAATATTTTCTATCTATCTATCTATTTTTTCATCTAATTTTCATATCTATCTATCTATCTATCTATCTATCTTCTATCTGTTAAATTTTCCTGTTTGTCTGTCTATTTTTATCTGTCTGTTTGTTGTCTCTGTCTTTCTGTCCCGTCCTTTTACTATCCCTTATGCAATTTTATCTATCTATCATCTATCTATTTTATCTAAACTATCTATTAATTTTCTAACTATCGTCTGTCTTTCGTCGTCTGTCCCATTTTTATCCCATTATCTATCAAACTATCTAACTATCTATCTTTTCTGTCTGTTATCATCCTTAGTCTTTCTATCTATCTATTAAACTTTTCTATCTATCTATTTTTTCTGTCTGTTATCTACCCTTAGTCCCATTTATCTAAAATATCCCATCAAACTATCTATCTATCTATCTATCTTTCAAAATCTGTCTGTCGTCTGTTTTCTATCTATCTATCTATCTATCTATCTATTATCTATCTATTAAACTATTATTTTATCTATCTATTGTCTTCTTCTTTTTTGCCTGTCCTTCTATCTATCCATTAGTGCATCTATCTATCTATCATAAACTATCCCATCTATCTATCTATTATCTTATTAAATCTACCTTTGTCGTCTATCTATCTGTCTGTCTGGGCCTTTTTATCTATCTATCAAACATCTATCGTCTGTCTATCCATTAGTCTATCTATCCTTAAAAACCATTTTCCCATCTATCTATCTATTTTTATCAAACTATCTATCATCTATCTATCTATCTACCTGCCTGTCTGTCTATCTGTCTGTCTATCTGTCTATCCATTTTATTTTATTATCTATCTAAACTATCTATCTACCATTTTTTCTATTATTATCTATTTCTATCTATCTATCCCTTTTTATCTATTATCTATCTATCTGTCTGGGCTGTCTGTCTGTCTGTTGTCTGTCTGCCTCCCTGTCTGTCTCCCGTCTGTCCCGTCTGTCCCCGTCTTTCTGTCTGTCCTTTTTATTATCCTTTTGTGCATCTATCTATTTTTTATCTATTAATTTTCTATCTATCTATTATCTGGGCCCATCTACCCGTCTGTTGTCTATCTACTGTCTTCTGTCTCTATCTTTCGCTGTTTTCTATCTTTCCATTAGTGCATCTATCTTCATCTTCATTGTTGTCTGTCTCCCTGTTATCTATCCATTGTCATCTATCTATCCATTAGTCTATCTATCTATCCATTAGTCTATCTATCTATCTATCTATCTATCTATCTATCTATCTATCTATCTATCTATCTATCTATCTACCTGCCTGTCTGTCTATCTGTCTGTCTCTCTGTCTATCCATCTATCTATCTATCTATCTATCTATCTACCTATTTGTCTATATATCTATCTATTATCTATCTATCTATCTATCTATCTATCTACTGTTGTCTGTCGTCATCATAATTATTTACTATCTACATCTATCCTTTTTTTTATTATCATCTATTTTTCTATCTATTCCCCTCCGCTGTCTATCTGTCTGTCTCTTGTCTTCCTTCATCTATTATCACAAATCTTCTATCTATCTATTTTTCATCTATCTATCTATCATCACTACCTGCCTGTATGTTATTTTGTTCTGTCTACCATCATCTACATTTTCATCATCTATATTTTTTATTTCTATTTTTTCTTTTTCTATATCTACTATCTATTTTACCTATTTTGTCTATCTATTACTATCTATCTATCTATCTATCGTCTGTCGTCTGTTTTTTGTCTGTCCTTCTATCTATCCTTATGCATTTCTATTCTATCTATATTTTATCACTATCTATCAAATCTATCATTATCTTCTATTACTATCAATCTATTTTATTGTTACTAACTGTCTGTCTGTCTATCTATCTGTCTGTTTTTGCTTGTCTTTCTGTTGTGTTCATCTATCCATTAGTGCATTACTACTATCATTATCTATCTATCTATCTATCAATTATTATCATCTACTTCTATCTACTATCTGCGTCTGTCGTCTGTCTATCACCCTTTTGTTATCTATCTATCTAATCTATCTTCTATCTATCTATTTTCTTATCCATTTCTATTATCTATCTATCTATCTATCTATCTACCTATTTTCTTTTAATATTTTTATATCTATCTTTCTATTTAAATCTATTATCTATCTATCTATCTGTCTGTCTGTCTTCGTCTGTCTTTTGTCGTCCTTCTTCATCCTTATTTCTCTATCTTCTATCTATCTACTATCACTACTCTTTTATTTCTATCTTTTATCTAATCTACTTCATCTATTTTATTATTACTATCTATCTATCTGTCAATTTCCTTTTTTGGCTGTCATCTATCGTCTGTTTGTCTGTCTTGTCTTTCTGTCGTCCTTTATTTCCATTAGTGCATCTATCTATCATCTATCTTCATCTATTATCTATCTACCTATCTATCTATCTCTCTCTCTCTCTCTGTCTGTCTGTCTATCTATCTGTCTGTCTGTCCGTTTGTGTATCTACAATTATGTCATTTCTTTTTAACATGTAACATGTCTGCTTCTGTTTCTTCTCTGCTTGCCACTTTCCAGAACTGTTCGGCTTACATAAACAATGTTGGCTTAGCTAGCAGTGGGCACATATTTATTTTTTTTATGTCAATTGTGTCACTTTGATTTAGAAGTGTGTGTAAACTGTTTACACTGAAAAGATAAAATCAAAATAGTCAGGAGCTTCTGAGAATAAAGTGTTGTGTAATTTTGTATGACATGTTCTGCAATTGGTCAGCATGAATTTCTGATGCCTGGCATGCTCAGATGAGCAGCTATCAGTGAAGGTAAAAAAATAGTTTGTACATTTTGCTAATTTATGAATCGATTATAAAGAGGCAAAAGAGTCAGGTCCTAGTCAGCATGCATGGCACATTGCTTCAATATATAAAGGTCTTAATTATACACACCAATTCCGTAGTTAAAAATTTTAGTATATTTTTTTGTGAGTTAACTGTTCTAAGCTCCAAAACAGCTTCAAATAAGAATGTAAGGTGCTGTGCCTTTTATTGTGTCAAAACCTGGGCACATTGACACCTGTGATAATCTAGTTCTGGCAGCAGTCTTTTGGTGTGCAGTAGAGTGCATTTATTTCATAAAGGGTACAGCTCAGCATGTTCTCCCTCAAAGTGTCCTATACACGTATACACAATGCTAACAATGCCTGATATATGCAAAACACCTAGAAATACTGCTGCAGTAAGACTCAATTCACATCATGTTTTTGCCCTCTATTGGTGATATTTTTTGGAATACCTTAAAAAAGCATGTCGTCGTATACCCCGTCACAGTCACAAGAACTTATAAGGCAGACATTGTCTTTTATGGACTATGTTTACTGTCATTCCTGAATGCATATTTCTGAATAAATGACTGATATACCATGTTTTTGTGCCCGGTACATATAGCTCTATTACATTCATGAAATAGAGCAAACCTAGTTCAAAAGAGACTGTTGGCGGCACATATGAAATATGGTGCAGACTAGACTGTTGTATTTCTCAGTGGGTTAGTGTAACATTAGTCAGTATGTATAAGGGCGCATCCCCACGGCAATGGACAAATACCAGTCAGTTTATCCGACCAGTATTTGTCCAATTTGTGTGCCGTGCCCACAGCCGCAGGGGGGGTGCGGCTTTTCTCCACAATGAGCAGAGAAAAGACCTCCCCCTTCACATTCACTTACACATATTCTGCCCGAAAACCGGATGGAAGAATGTACATATAGAATGTTTTTCAGGCGGCCAGGGGGTGGAAAAACCGCCAGGCGGAAAACCGTGCAGTGGGGACTGCTGCACGGGTTTTCCATAGGACCCCATTGTGCTCGTTTGCAGCCGGTTTTTCAGACGGTCTGCAAAACAGTGTCTCAAAGCACTTTATACTGTAAATGTTTCCCAATGTGAGACAAAAACATGCACCAAAACATGTGCCAAAATGTGCTTAAATGTTATCCTATGTTTGTCTTATAGACTCCTATGGCTCTGCCTCAGTCCCATAACAATATACGTTAAAATGACTTTTTCAAGGTATCTCGACAAATACTGCCAACCAAAAATGTGAAATGAATGAGGCATAACTGCTTGTCCCAAGACAAGACAGACTGCAGCATCAAGATGACTGCCCAATAGTTAAGTATAAATAAAAAAAGTATTACCCTATTAGTAAATAAGAACAGATTAAAGTAACTCTGTTGTTTTAGTATGTTTCTCAGGCGTAAAAAAAAAAAAAAAAATAGCCACTACATTCCATTAAATATTGAACATAGGAATGGGGTATAGATATCAGAATCTTTTAGGGGATTTTTGTTTAGAAATATGTAAAATATGAATAAACTGTCCATTGTTATAGGTTACCATGTCTCCTCATAGATACATAGCTATATAACTCCAAATCAGACTCATTACAATATAATATATAAAGACTTTATTTTATCACACAGAAATAAAATGACATAAAATACATAAAAAATGGAGCATTACACACTGACATGACACACTACCATTACATGTACAGTGGTCAGTAGTTCACATAATGTTAATTAAATGACTGCACACATTATATAAAAGTTTACACAATGAAAGACATGACTGCACGTATTAAAATCAGAAACATATTATCCATGAAATCTCCATAGAGCTAAGCCTAACGTCAGTCAAAAAGTCTCTGCAGTAAAGCCATTAAAGTGATCATACAGGATAAAAAGGTTAACAATGTATAAAGTGCAATATTAAGTTTACTTAAGGGATCATTAACCCCTTCCCAACTTTGAATGTACCTATACAGCCATTGTGGGAGGGTGTTCCTCCAAATGGATGTATGGGTATGTTCAGGAAATCATGCAGGCTCACAAGCACAGCTCACACATTCGGCATATGGTACCTGCAGTATATTACAAATGGAACTTACTCTGGTCACAGCCAAATAAACCCCTTAAATGTCGCAGTCTGAGGCAGCTAAAAGAAAGACAAACAGAGGAAGCTTCCCCTGTTTGCATTGTCACTGCATTGACAATGCCCTTCATAACAACCTGGAAGCCTAACAAAGGCTTCTGAGTTGCTTGTGACGGCACCATGCCCAACCATGTACTGCTATGTATTGTAACAGTGATCTACAGAGCGCTGAGGCAAGTCCCCAATAAAAAAGTATGCATATTTGGTATCCCCATAGCTTACAACCTAGCCTATAATTCTGTCATGTTATTTAAACTGCGCAATGAGCACTGTAAAAATAAGTAATGCCAGAATTGTGATTTTTTGTTCATCCCAGAGCACTAAAAGTGGACTAAAAAGTGATCAAAAGTCATACACTACTCAAAAAACCTAGGGATGTTTGCCATTTGGTTGCATTTTCATGATGAACATAAAATGTATTTACATTTTTTTTAAATTAACTACAAGAGACCATCTCTTATCTTTAGATTGCACATGATCAACTGTTCAATATTTCAATACTTTTTGAACAACTTGCTGATCTCTAACTAAGAGCTTAATGACAAAATTCCCAACAGGTGTTTGATCCCAAAAGCCCCTTTAATACATAGGAGATTTGGAGTGTTACGGGTGTCCCTGCGACCCCCGTGTTGGGTCGCAGGCACACTCGCAGCGCTGACATCCGCTTACCTCGCCACGATCCTGTTCTCGTCCCTTTTCTTCAGGCAAATTTAAAGGGACAGTGCGCCGGTGATTGGTCTCACCAGGCGCTGACCCTATTTAAGCCCTGCCCCTTCCTTAGCACCTTGCCGAATCGATAGTGCACCGAGCCTAGAGAGGAAGCGTTCTATTGTGTCTTGTTGCCATTACTGTGTACCGTACCCTTCGGGCCTCCGCCCCTGAACCACGAACCTTGCCCCCTGCCCGCCCTTCTGCCTGTCCCTGACTACGAGCCTGCCTTACGATTCTGTACACGCTGCACCAAGGCCTCCGCCACAAGCAAGTCACGTCAGGGGTAGCGACCGGGTTTAGCAATCCGCCACAGCAAAGTCTATCCGCTTTGCGGCAGCTCTGGGTAAAAAACCGGACCTACTTAGACTCCGCTCCCTGGCGTGGCTATTACCATCACTTGTGGTGAACCCCCAAAACTGCAAAAACTGAATTTTTGGGCACTGAGTATGATTAAGCAAATCCAAGCATTCTGTATAATATATATCCATGTATATGAGAGTTAGACGTTATGAAAGCCTGCATATGTCGCCAAATAACAGCTTCTGGGTGTGGGAAAGATGCAGCCAGCAATACCAAACTCCCTAGCTATTGCTGTCTATGGAGAGGAAAATGCTATCTAACTAAAAACAGTCTGTACAGTACAGAGAGTAAGCTGAAAATGATGTTCACAAGGCAATACAGTAAAATATATACATAACATGGTCATTTGATTTTAGCAGCCAATGAGAGCCCTACACCTCAGCGATGACATTTTTGACACTTCTCTGTGCTCTGCACTGATTGAATGGCCGCCAAAAGTGCAGAAAGGTGCTTGGATGGCTGCCAAAAGTTAAGAAAGTTGCTTAAAACGAAACTGAAAAGGGCGCGTCGAACTAGAACTAGAACTTTACTCAAACGAAACAGTAAAATGTTCGGTTCGGTTTCAGTTCTTAAAATTCGAGAAGTTCTACTAGAACTTAACTTTTCTAGAACAGTTCGATCAACACTAATGGTAGTGTCTAACATATAGGTCTCTCAAAACTCTGTTAGAACTGAACTGGTTCCTAAAATATATGTTGCAAATAAACAAGGATATAATGGACCATATTTTATAACTACCTAAAAGCACGATGTCACGAGAAAACAATTTCTGAATCAGATGAATACCATTAGAAAGTTATTCCCACATAAAGTGACACATTTAGAAAATGAGGCTGTGAGAAAGGTCAAAACTGGTTTGAGATGTTGTGGTTGGAGGGTGTTAATTAAAGCTAAAATAAATAGTGCTAGGAAAATGCAGACAACAGTACCATTCCTAATGACCAACAAATTTTTTGCACATACACTCTTCCTTAGAGATTATACTAATTAATGGTCAGTTTATTCAGATTTAATATTGCACGTTATACATTGTTACACATTTTATCCTGTATGTTTTTTTGCAAACACATTCAACTGACTTTTGGGTTCAGCTCTATGTTGATTTCATATGAAATATTATGGTATCTCTTGGCACACGATGTGACCTTTTAATTTAACATTATGTGAATTACTGATCACTGCATACCTTTTGGTAGTGTTTTCTGTTAGTGCACAATACTAACTTTTTGAGGTATTTGAAGTAATTTTATTTCAAAGAGATTAAGGGTCACATGTATGAAAACTAACACATTACAATATTAGTAGCACACTATCAACTAAAGAAACTATCAAAGGGGACATAGGAATTTTTGAAAAAGCATTTCTGCTATCTAGGATACATGAAAAACTTTTGAGGTTCTTAGTTCACACTTTTGATCAAAACTGCTTAAGCCACCTTCGAAACGTCAACGGGACCTCCAATGCAGGTGGTCCTACACTATTGTCACCTTTCTTTTGGGTCCTGTTCAGACCTCCATACTTCAGGGAGTGAAGGCACCAGCTCTAAAGTAGACTGCATTGATTTAAAAACCTGTGAAGGTGGGTGGAGTGGAGAAAACCAAAATGGAGGCAGCCATTCCTCCCTATACAAACTAGAAACAATATATGGTTTTGCACATCAAAAAGTTTGTATAGGGAGGAGTGGCTGCCTCCATTTGGGTTTTCTGCACTCCACCCACCTTCACAGGTTTGTAAAACAATGCAGTGTACTTAGAAGCTGGTGCCTTCACTCCCTGAAGTATGGAGGTCTGAACAGGACCCAAAAGAGAGGTAACAAAATAGTGTATGACCCACCTACATTTGAGGTCCCGTTGACGTTTTGGAGGTGGCTTAAGCAGTTTTGATCAAAAATGTGAACTAAGAACCTCAAAAGTTTTTCATGTATCCTAGATAGCAGAAATGCTTTTTAAAAAATTAATATTTCCCTTTTGATAGTTTCTTTAGTTGATAGTGTGCTACTGATATTGGAATGTGTATGTATATTACAGCCATGCCAGTGTGCACCTATGCTCATTTTTTTCAAAAATGTATGAAAACTAAGTCTATTTAATTTTTTTGTTGCCCATAGCAACCAATCAGAGTTCCCATCTCATGTTTCCAGAGCACTATATGACAAGAAAGGGGCGCTCTGATTGGTTGCTATGGGCAACAAATGGAGTTTTAGACTTAGAAAGTTTTCATACATCTGGCCCTAAGTCTTTATATATTGTATTGTAACAAGTCTAATTCGGAGTTATGTGATAAAAATTTTAGTTAATGTCGATTGGTATTTTAAAGTGATAGGTGTTTATTTGTCTACTTGTAAGTAATTATTACAGTATAGAAATACGTATGTCTAAATAACAGATTTTCCTATGTTCCACTTCCCATCGTAATCTTTCAAAGTATTGAACATATCATTTTTAATTAATATCTCACCCTGTAGAAACTTTCAAACTTGAAAAAAATCTGACTTTTTTTTTTTGCATGAATGTAAACAAAAGATGGCCTTGCAAACGTGCACTTTATAATCTACTACACCACTCATTTGGTAACTTATAAATACACAGGAATGTGATGATAAAGAAAAAAAAACTGTGTTTCATCTAAAGTCCCACCAGCATCTTCCACAGCTGTGCGAATATTAAAAGAGAAGGAGGTATTGCATATTTCAAAGCCGAGCTGTTACAGAGGGAAAGTGGGATGATATGCAGAAGACGCCAAGTGTTTGAACTTCATAACTATAAACTGTAGCAACGTAGTGGACAGAATTTTTTTGCATGTTGTACTGGAGCCTGAATGTGCTTAATAGCAGATGTTTGGTCTCTGTGAGCAGATAATTGTCCTGCGCTTAAGGTTGGCCTGACCTGTATGAATAGTATTATGTACAGTGCACTAGTAATAACAAATGGTCTGATCTTTCTTCCCTCTTTGAATGCCCAGCCACGCTTCCTTTTAAGAACATCATTACTCCATTGCAACCGCAGACCCATACATTCTGCTGGGTTAACAGCAGAACATCCATTTTGCCATAATTTATAGAAGGAGAGTTCAAAGTTTTCATAATATTTGGGTAATATCATTGCCAGAGTGTCTGTAGAACGGTGATGGATAGGATGGTAGTGGGCAGATTTTAATTCTGAGCATGAGGCAGGAAATGTCAACCTTTATGGAAACCATCGTAGGCTGTTTTGTAGGTAATTTATAGACAAGAGCATGAAAGATCATAAATAGCAGCAGCCTGAAACCAGGGTGAGGTGTTTTGTCTTCTCCGGGTTATGGATAATTAAATCATAGCAATTTCAAATGGTTTGAAAAAACCCCTTAGATAAAATATGAATAATCTCTTAAAAAACCCCATTGTGGCATTTGTCTGGATATTTATGTTCATACTCTACACTCAAGTGGATCTCTACATTTCTGGCTCCCGTCACTGGTCTAATAATTTGTGCATGTTAACTGCACCTCTGGGCATCTTTATTTGACTAGACAAGCTTCTCCAGCATTGTTTGCTGAGAATTTATGCCGCTTTTAGATATGATAAATTTAAAAATGGAATCATGCTAAAAAGATATTTTTTGTCCCTTTTCTTGTCATAAAAAAAAGGGAAAAAATTGATTTTTAAATTTCCCAAAAAAAATGTTTTTTTTTCTTTCTGCTTTGTTTTTGATGGGAAAAAGGATAAAATGTATTTTTAGGCTGTAAAAAAATGTAATGTTTCAGGTCCCAGAAGAATCCAAAGTAAACAAATGTTGTTAGTTACTTGAAAGGGGTTGTTTATCACTGATAATGGATACCTAAATATTTTTCGGTAATAAAGGGGGGGGCCTTTTTTTTTTTTTTTTTAGCCCAAAAATGGGGCCAAAAGGGCCCCAAATTTTTTTAAAAGCATTGTGATCTGCGTAAAGTATTTAGGTAATACCATTATACACCCGGTACATATTCGCCACTAGGTGGAGTACAGCAGGGTTTGTATAAAAATCCCCCAAGGACCTGGCGTTCCAGTTCAGGTTTACCCGGCCTTTTTAAAAGCCCGGACTCCAAGTGTCTGGGGTGTGTGTTTTGCCGCCACAAGCTGGAGCGGAAAAAAAAAAGCTAAGGGGGGGTCTTACTCCAGTTTTTATGGAAGCCTATCCGGTTTTTGGGGGGGTACAGTGTTGTTGGTCGGGTTTGGAGGTCCTGGGCCAAGGTTAGTGAGGGATCATCGATATGTGGGGGGTGCCCCAGACGCTAGATATTTATTTTTGTTTTGTGTTATGGCTGTAACAAAAATTGTTGGAAGACTAAAATGGCGGGCCCTTGTGAGAGAACCTGGTTGAATCCCTTCCGCTTACCAAAGCGGCGATCCGCGAGTTAAGAAACCCCAGGACAAGATGGCATGTGAATGCAAGGCACTATTTTGTATGACCTAACCATAAAAATGAAAGAATATAATTGTTAATTTCCTAAAGATCATGTTTTGGCACAAATATTTTGGCCCTGTGCAGTGTATTGTTAATGTACAGTAAGTGTATATAATTAGTGTAAGTGTAATTGGCAACTATTGGGCACCATTTTGTATAACCAATATTGTATATTGTAATATTGGTGATTGTAAGCTCTCATAGGCAGGGTCCTCTCTTCTTCTGTATCAGTGTGTTATTTAGTGTTATTGCATTTGTCTTATATTATGTATCTGAACCCCTTGGCTTTTACAGCGCCCTAAAATTAATGGCACTCTAAAAATAATAATAATAATAATAATAATAATAATAATAATAATAACAACAATAATAATAATAAATAATTAAAAATGAAAGAACTTAATTATTTATTTATTTGTTTCTTATTTATTCTAAGTTTCTTTTCATGGCAGAATTAAATATATAAGTTTATTATTTAGAATGTAAAATGTGTAACACTCCAGGTCTAAAGAAAATATTTTTAAAATGATAAATAACAACCTCCCCAACATGTTTCTGTTACGGTCCATGCCGTGGTCCCCGCTCCATCCCGCCTTCCTGTCAGTGTCATGCGTGCACGTACCCTCCCCATGGTGCACGCACTTGCTCATAGCGATTTGAAGGGACATTGAACCAATTACCTGTCCAATGACCTATGACCTCATGTGAGTTAAGGAACTTCCTGCCTTTGCTCCAGTGTCAGTTCATTAATGTGTACCTGAGTTCCTGACCTGCTGCCGCTTACTGCTGTCCTGATACCTGTTCCTGCTGAACCTGCTGTCTTGCCTGTCAACTGCCTGCCTAGGACCCAGCTTCCAATGTACATTAACCTCACTGTGTCCAAGTTGCTGTTCCTGCTACCTATGTTACCTGCTGTTATGATACTCTCCTGCTTGTATGGGTCTCTGTCTACCTCTCTACAGCTACCTGTGACCCGCCACCTCTGCCTGTGCCCGGGATCCTTTGTCTTACACTTCAGCTGTCACCGTGAGTAGCCACGTCAAGGGTAGCAATTGAGGGGGGTCCGTGGAGCTAAGTCTGTCCGACTTTGAAGCAGGCTCCGGTGAAGACTTGAGGCCCCTTAGTCTCCACTCCCTGACATGGTCTGCATCTATATCATCTCGTGGCTGCCCAGAGAATCCACAACTACTTGGTGTCTACAGTGTCAGTCCGTTCTGACCCCAGACGTGACAGTTTCATCTCCGAAGTCATCAATTTTAAAAATTGTCAGCACTGTTCTCTCAGGTGTGTACAAAATTCAGCTGTCATGCCTTACTGCAAGAGATATATTCCATAATACTTATGTCACTATGCAGCAAATCAATCGAATTTTCAGGAGTAGTATGGAGATGATGTTTAGATACTTTTAAATGATCATGGCTACTGAGATTAGCCTTCTTAATAATAGTATAAATAAAGTAGGAAGGAGGAGGAACTGGTAAAAACTGGGTTTAAGATTACTGATGGCAATATGTATTTGGTTAGTTCACAGCATTTTACGAATGCATGGTCCTAGGTTTTTAAATGGTACAGAGCAAAGGTAGCAGTCCCACTTTGGTTCAGATGCCTTAGGGGCAAATGGCCAACTGACACACATAAAGACACTAATATTATGCATAGAACAAGGTAACTGGTTGTGCTTTATTACAAATTTTGCACCATGGTTTAAAATTTTTAAGTTTTACCTCTGTTCTATTCTATTCTGTTTTATTTTAGTTAGTAAGACAGGAAGAAGGAGGAATTGGTAAAAATTGTGTTTAAAATTGCAATATATGTTTGACTGCTAAATGTGGAACCTGCTCAAGTATTGTATCTTCTTGGTCAGAAAATCAGACAAATGCAGGCCCTGAGTGCTAGGCAAGAGAATGGTCAGTAACAAACCAGGACAGAAATCCTATTTATAAGAGTTAAAGCTTAATGCTGCCAGTTGGAGAAAACCTACTATAATTAGCACCAGACAGCAGTAAAATGCATAAAGTCTAGCACATTGGTGTCCTATAGGATGACATGTGAATGTGAAAAGGTAAGTTCCAGGTTTATATTATGACAGTATCTGCCTATGGTTAAAGAAACAGGGGGCAGTGTATGATACATTATCTGTGGTATGAAATGTTGTACAGTAATTCAGACTTTCATTATAGTATATATATTTGGGCTATATCTATAAAAATGCTTTAAGACATTTTATAATAATCTGTCACTTTTTAGCCATGGTCATTGTGAAAAATATATATAAAGCATGAACAACACATTTAAATGAATACCAATGCTGTAAATCTACTAGTATACAGAGATACAGGTTTTTTGTTACATAAAACTAGAACCGACTCACCACCTACCATTCTTGGTACATAGTCCTTGTGCATTCTGAGTTTTTCTTCTCTTTATTCATAGTATGACTCCAAAAAAACATCCAGAATATGTATTTTTTACATTTTTACATGGGATCCTCACAGTGATTGATTGTTGAATACAACTAAAATGTGTCCTAGATGTGTGACTTCCACAACTTGTATGGTTAATTAACTGAACAAAATCTAATGTTGTTTTATTGTTTTTTTTCAATACTGAGAGATAAATTATTTCAGCTTAACTTTCAAAAAGCATTGATACAAATATACACTCACCGGCCACTTTATTAGGTACACCTGTCCAACTGCTCGTTAACACTTAATTTCTAATCAGCCAATCACATGGCGGCAACTCAGTGCATTTAGGCATGTAGACATGGTCAAGACAATCTCCTGCAGTTCAAACCGAGCATCAGTATGGGGAAGATAGGTGATTTGAGTGCCTTTGAACGTGGCATGGTTGTTGGTGCCAGAAGGGCTGGTCTGAGTATTTCAGAAACTGCTGATCTCCTGGGATTTTCACGCACAACCATCTCTAGGGTTTACAGAGAATGGTCCGAAAAAGAAAAAACATCCAGTGAGCGGCAGTTCTGTGGGCGGAAATGCCTTGTTGATGCCAGAGGTCAAAGGAGAATGGGCAGACTGGTTCGAGCTGATAGAAAGGCAACAGTGACTCAAATAGCCACGCCGTTACAACCAAGGTAGCAGAAAGAGCATCTCTGAATGCACAGTACGGTGAACTTTGAGGCAGATGGGCTACAGCAGCAGAAGACCACACCGGGTGCCACTCCTTTCAGCTAAGAACAGGAAACTGAGGCTCCAATTTGCCCAAGCTCATCGAAATTGGACAGTAGAAGATTGGAAAAACGTTGCCTGGTCTGATGAGTCTCGATTTTCTGCTGCGACATTCGGATTTGGTAGGGTCAGAATTTGGCGTCAACAACATGAAAGCATGGATCCATCCTGCCTTGTATCAACGGTTAGGCTGGTGGTGGGGGGTGTCATGGTGTGGGGAATATTTTCTTGGCACTCTTTGGGCCCCTTGGTACCAGTTGAGCATCGTTGCAACACCTTGTTGAATCTATGCCACGAAGAATTGAGGCAGTTCTGAAGGCAAAAGGGAGTCCAACCCGTTACTAGCATGGTGTACCTAATAAAGTGGCCGGTGAGTGTATATCATCATATTAAATTATCTCATTATAAGACATGCCAGAGCATCTTCAGCCACCAAGTAAAATCAGTTATTGTATACTAAGATGCATATCCAGTTCTGTTGCATGTGTATGTTAATACTTATTAAAGAAATGCAACAAATATCTCTAATAATGCTCATCTCAAAGAAAACAAATAACATTGTATGTATAACTTCTGAAAATGTGGCAATAAAAAAAATTCTCGTATTATTTTTGTGCAGAGCTGAGTCAGATAGTTCCTGTCCATCCTTTCCTTGAGAAAAAAAATGTTATCACTGAAAGGGGTGGTCCAGGTCAGACATTTTTTCAAATTGATTTATCTAAAAAACTAAAAAAGTAATATTTACCTCCATTCCAGCATTGCCGCTGCTGCTGTTCTCCATCGGTCTTTTGTTGTTTTCCTAATCCTGCTGGGTGACTGCCGTCTAGGTAGCCAGAGGTAGGTGACTCCCTAGTGGTCACATAGCCTGGGGGGGACTAAAAAACTAAATAAAATAAAATTCAAAATGTTTTTTAAAATATAGAAAAAAATTAAATTTAAAAAAAAACTTCTCTCATTTTACAAATAAAAAAACAAGCGTAACTGGTACTGTGGTATTGCCTCATCTGTAAAAGTCTGATCTAACCAACAAGCCCAGAACAATGTCCAAACACACTAGAGGTGAACTCAAGGTCAAGGGACATCAGTGTCAGATCGCACCATCCATCACTGTTTTTTCCAAAGTGGACCTAATGTAAGATGACCAAGAAGGAAATTACTGTTGAAAGCAAATCATAAAAAAACGAGAATGGAATTTACCAAAATGTATACTGACAAGCCAAAAAGTTTCAGGGAGAATGTCCTTTGGACAAATGAGACAAGACTGGAGCTTTCTGGCAATCTACATCAGCTTAATGTTTACAGACCCAAAAATTGAAGCATAATAAAACATTGTACCTACTGTGAAACATGGAGAAGGCTTGTTTATGTTTTGGGGCTACTTTGCTTCATCTGCAATAGGGTGTCTTGAACTGGGGCAGGGTACAATGAAATCTCAAGACTATCAAGGCATTCTGAAGAGAAATGTGCTACCCGATGTCAGAAAGCTTTGTCTCAGTCACACGTCATGGGTCCTCCAGTTGGATAATGACCAAAAATACACAGCTGGAAACAACTAAGAATGACTAAGAGCAAAGCATTGAACAATTGCTTCTATGAGTCCAGTGTCAGACTGGGGTGCTTAGGACCCACCAGAGGAGTTGATTTTAGGGGCTCACTGGGCCTCCCTACCTCTGCCGTCTGGTCTCACTTCAACTTATACAGACTGGTGTGATGACATCATCACACTAACCTGTAATCAAGGTACTGGGGCTTCTAAGTCTCCCTCACCTAATTGCAGCAGGGTAGGAAAACATAAAAGGTCTAAAGATATATTCCCTCCTACCCCCTGAATGATACATTTTATATAAGTGAAAATATATAAAAAGCTATAACAAAAAAGTACTAAATATAAAACCACTAAATGATGATCATACAGTTCCAAAATAACACTGCTACACAAAATCAGCAGCCCAAAGCTATTACCAAAAATAAACCATATACCACGACATCATGACCACATAGTGACTGAATAATACCTCCACCCAATGACCACATGTCATCACCATATAGCAACTGAGTACTACCACCACACCATGACCACATATCACCACCAAATTGTGACTGAATAATACTTGATACCATTACTGATTGTAAACCATTACACTATAACCAATATTACCACCATACAGTGATCATACAGTGGGAGATACCAGTTGAAGGCATGCACTCTGCACACATATGATTGCATTACATTTACATGTAGAGACTCACCAGAGACAACTCCTCTTATGAGTCGTTCCCTTCTCTGACGATTTATTATCTCTCCGTTTTCTTCTCCATCTGATCCAATCCACCATGACATCCCTGAAAAATTTAAGACACAGACACATTCGACTCCTCACTTTTCCACCACTTCCCTACCATTTCCCGCCTCCATACAAACTCCCCATCCATAGTTCCCCCAATGGTAATAATGACCACCTTGTGCCCCACACAGTAAAAGTGGTCCCATTTGCATACCAATCTTTTTTGTCCTCATACAGTAGGTAAGTAAACTCCCAATATAGTAGGTAGGCACACCTCCAGAACTAGGTAGATAGGAAAACCCCTTTTTAAGTTGGTATCGGCCCCTGGTAGGTAGACATAAATGCCCCCTGTAGGTATTTAACCACCTGTAGATAGGTATAAAACCCCCCTCAAGGTATAGACCCTGTAGGTAGGTAGGTAAATAGAGCATCTGTTAGTAGGTATACCCTCTGTAGGTATTCACAGCCCCCTGTAAGTATAAGTGCTCCCTGAAGGTGTATATAGCCTCTTGCAGGTGTAGAAATGCCCCCTGTAGAAATATAGAGGCCGCTGTAGGTATACAGCCCATTGTAGGTTTATATGTAGACATATTTGCTGCCCATAGGTGTAAACATGCTCCCTGTAGTCATATACAGCCCCCCGTAAGTATATGCATGCCCCCGGTAGGCGTATAACACCCCCGGTCGGTATATCCCTGTACCCATATATATGCCCCCTGTAGTCATAAATTGCCTTCTGTAGGTATATACATGCCCCTATGCCTGTATACAAACCCTTTTAGGTATAAATATGCCCCCTGTAGTTGTATACTGATCCTGTAGGTTAATATATGCCCCTGTAGGTGTATACAGCCCCTTGTAGATGTATATATGCCCCCTTTAGGTATATAAATGCCCCCCTGTAGGTTTATAAATGGGACTGGCATCCCAGTGGGCCCCGAACTCTGCGGCAGTGGGCCTCAAGGCCTACGGCGCATGGTGATAATCAGAGCAGGTGGCGTGATGTATCGATCACACTGCCTGTGCTGCTGGGTATGTCCGTGTCAGACTCGGGGCCCACAGAAGGAGCCTCCAGTGGGCTAGTCTGACACTGTATGAGCCCTAATCTAAATCCTATTGAACATCTATGGAAGGAGCTGAAACATGCAGTCTAGAGAAGGCACCTTCACCCCTGAGAAAGTTGGAGCAGGTTCCTCATGAGGAATGGGCCAAAATACCTGTGGACAGGAGCAGAAGTCTCATTGAGAGTTACAGAAATTCTTTGTTGGTAGTGATTACCTCAGAAGGTTGTGCAACAAAATATCAAGTCCAGGCTAGTGTTATTGGGTTGCTTTTATTACATTGTTGGGTTGAATCACAATTCAAAGGCAGTGTCTGATTTTTATTAGTTTATTTTCAGTAAATTTTAATTTATTATTACTTTTCTCAGTTTCAAGATATTTTTATGACCATTGTAGGTTTTTCTTTTTTCAATGTAAGGATGCTAACCATTTTGTTCACATGTGTATGTGTGTATTACCCAGAAGTACATTTTGTTATATGTGTGTGGTATTAGTAGTACTGTGCTTGTGTGCATTATAGCCACAATATAAATATATGGAATATTGCAGTGCTACATATTTGTGACATATAGCGGCATATATTTTATGTCACAGATGTGTGTGTGTACGTCTTCTGCGTCAAACCTTACCGTATTTTTTTGCTGTTTTCCTACTTGTGAAGATATTTTTTAAATTTTCAGCGGCCATCAAATGTGACAACTTTTTTCTTTCTATAAAGAATCTAGTCTGTTTCACTTCTGTTACTGCTATCACTTCATGGTCATCGTGTTATGTCTAGATACAATGTATAATTTTTACCATTTTTTCAGTCATCAAAACAGAGGATCAGATGGTTAAAAAAATAATTTACTTTTTGGTCGATTCATCCTTAACTCGTAAGCAATGTAATGTAGCTTCATTTGTTATTCAACATATTTGATAAAAACATTAATAGCCATAATAAACTCCCTATCAAAAATACAAACTGAAATTGTTGCCTTGATATCATAATGTTTTGTACTATAGATATTGTTCTTTATTTTTTTAATATACAAACAATTTTGCATTATTCCAAACTGCCGGTGTACCATTGTTTTAACCTCTTACTGTATAGTAATTTTCACAGTTTGTTCTATCTCTTTACAGTATTTTAGTTATAAGTATTACCCTTATAATTATAGCTGTTATAATTAGAAAATAACAGTGACATGAATGTATTTTCTCTGCATGGTATCAAATTTCCAGCGTCTGGTGTAGTCTTTTCGAGTCTGTCTACTGTATAAGTGCCATAACAATAATACACCCCTTTTTATATATATCCTAACCATCAATATACTTGATAACAGATGTGGGGAGATGGGGGTTTCCTAGGGAAATCTTTAAGTGTAACTTCCCTTATTTTAAAAGCCCTTTTAAAAACATTTATCATTTTTTTTTTTTGTAATTATAAATTATATAAGTTTTTATGGTATATGAACATTTTTATAAAGAAAGAGAGAAACGTATAAATATAGAGAGGTATAGATAGATAGATGTAGATATATATTTGCCTGTACAATAACTTTCACTCTCACTTACATCATACATTGAAGACCTCAAAGACAGTTATCAGACAAAATTGTGTCATCCTGCGCTACTCAGATACCATTCTTTGAAGTCCCGAGATGAAAGATAAAACGATCTACATCATTCTTTTGTAAAAATCTTGCTGAAAGGAAGTTACATATCAGCACTACTGGGGGCATGTTTTACTATACAAAGTAGGATAGTAGATTGTTACAATGTACTGACAAGTTTACATCGTAATTTATGTTATCTGTAGCATATGGTGCAGTCATTTTGATGGTCAAAAAAGTGTCTGGAGATAAAATTATAGGGTACAAGTCAGCATGGTAGCTGAATTCCCAGCTTGTTAAGACAGTTCAAATATTTTTTTTGGTTTCAAAGATGTGCTGCCTACTGTCGCAAAATTTTGGTAAAAATTGGGGGTTTTTTTTGGGGGAAAAAATGAACATTCACATCAAAAATCACATCCATATCCTGAGTATCAATATCTTATTACTATGCTGTAAGCCTGGTTAAACACCAAGGGAGATATGTATGGAACTAGGTCCATCGAAGTTAATTTTCTCATCTATTTTTCAGTGTCAAATGTGCCTGAATGTATGAAAGTGGTTTTTGTGCATTCATAAATGGTGTATAAAGTTCATTGCACCTCGCCTGTGTGTTTGGTGCATTACAAACGTGGCGCTAGGACGTATATGGCTTGGTTTGGCTGGAAAAAAAAAGAAAAGTTTTTGAATAGCAAGTCAGTGAATAGAAACTAGGTTCTGATTTGCTTGGTGGACCACGGCCCTGCAAACCTTGCTTTTGCGCTCAGCTGTAGTGAAAAAGGGTGAGAGCAGGAAAAAAAAAATTTTAAATTTAATGTAGTAAAAATTAAAAAAATTAAAAAAATGTAAAAAACATCATAGTGGGTTATTTAATGTAAAATTATTTTTAGATTCATTAATTTTAAAACACTTATAGCAGATTGTTATATTTTTGGGATTTATATATTTTTATTTTTAACTTTTATGATAACCTTTTTTTAAATTTAAAATTTTTTAGTCATAATTGAATGACTCTTTTCAGACTTTTTCTGGCAAAAAACTCAGATTTGAATTTTTTACCCCTAAACTACGCATCTTACAGAATAAGGGACACAGGCTGGAAACGCTGTCTGTACTACCCTGTGCTGTCCTCAACAAGGGGGGCATAAGCTATATGTTAGGTTCTCTTTAAAGGAATTGTCCAATGAAAATTAAACATTCAATGTACCAGTCTGACCACACAAAACATGTGATTGGAACCATTAAAAAATGTTCCTGTATGTGTTATGACTAGAGATGGGCGAATTGATTCTAACGAAGTGGAATTCGTTTAGAATTTCAGGAAAACTTCGGTTCTGAATGAAGTCGAAGTTTGGGGTACTTGGGTGAACGAAGGGGTGTTTTTTCATTGATAAAATGGGGAGCACAGGGCGTTACAGGGGGCAAAAGAACTCTGGGAGGAAGAAGGGAAGCCTGCTGAATGTGCAGAGATGAAGCCAATCAGAGACCGGCGGATTCTGGGGACATCCCACACTATATAAGTCCGGGCCCGGCGACGTGGGGCTCATTCCGCCTCATTGTACTGATCGGGGAAGGTGCTGCCGCGGTGATTTTATGAAGAACTAATTTTTAACAGCATTTTTTGGGGTTCTCAGTTGTCTCAGGACTGCTTCTCTTAAAGTTCTATTTCTGATTTTTTGGGGATTGGGGTCTGAAATCCTTTTGCTCCACTGCAGCTGAATTCATTTAAATCCTATCTGCTCACAGCAATTTAATATCCAAGGGGGTTTTAAGCCTTCCTGTTTATTCATTTTAAAAAAAAGGGTTTTTTCAATACAAAATCCTTCATTTTTGGCTGCTCATTCTTTGGGGCAAATTTTTAAACCGGGGTTAATTAAGCGTTGTTTTTCGCTGTGGGGATCCAAAAACCCTCATTTTTTCACCGCCAAAATTTATACATTTTTCCCTTTAGCCTAATTTTACAAGCAAAGGTTAATTCAATTTTATTTTGTTGTGGGGTAAAAAACCCATTTTAACACCTACAAAAATTTAGTTTGTGGTGGCTCAATTCTTTGGCCAATTTTCATCAGGGGGGAATTAAGGGTTTTTATTCGCTGTGGGGGAAATCCAAGAAACCCTCATTTTCAAACCCCAAAATTTTCATTTTTCCCTTTGCCTAATTCACAACCAAAGGGTTAAATTTCATTTTTTTTCTCTTTTGTGTGGGGTAAAAAACACCGCATTGTAACACGCTACAAAGTAGTAGTTTGTGGGGCTCAATTCTTTGGCGAATTTACATCCGGGGTTAATTTGCATTGTTCAGCTGTAGTGACTCCCAAAAAACCGTCATTTCACCGCCCCAAAAATATACATTTTTCCTGTAGCCTAATCACAAGAAAAAGGTTAATTACAATTCTATCTCTTGTTGTGTGGCGTAAAAAACACCGCATTGTACACGCTACAAAGTGTAGTTTTGGTGGCTCAATTTTTTGGCGCAATTAAAATCCGGGGTCAATTAAGCATAGTTATTCAGCTGGGGGTGCTCCAAAAACCCCCCATTTTCACCGCCAAAATTATACATTTTTTCCTGTAGCCAATTCACAAGCAAAGGGTTTAATTAAAAATTTTATCTCTTGTTGTGTGGGGTAAAAAACAGCATTGTAACAGCTCAAAGCTGTAGTTTGTGGGGGCTCAATTTTTTGGACAAATTTTCATCCAGGGGGTTTAAATTTAAACGTTTTTATTTACTGTGGTGACTCAAAAACCCATTTTCACCGCCAAAATATATAATTTTTCCTGTACCTAATTACAACCAAAGGTTAATTACAAAATTTTTTCTCTTTTTTTGTGTGGCTAAAAAAACACTGATTTAACACGTACAAAGCAGTAGTTTTTGGGGGGGCTCAATTTTTTGCGCAATTTAATCCAGGGGTCAATTAAGCATAGTTTTCAGCTGTGGGGACTCCAAGAACCCCATTTTCACGCCAAAATATTTTTTTCCTGTAGCCTAAATTTACAAGCAAAGGTTTAAATTTCAAATTTTTCTTGTTGTGTGGGTAAAAAACACCGCATTGTAACAGCTACAAAATAGTATTTTGGGGGCTGAATCTTTGGCCCAATTTACATCCCGGGGTTAACTAGTATTTTTCTGCAGTTGCATCAGTAAAAAAAACTTTCTTTTTTACCGCCACGAAGAATTCTGGCATAAAGCATATCCCAAGGTTTAAATTTAAACCCTTTACATTCAGTAAAATACACAGAGTTTATATCCAAAGGGGTTTCCCAACTTCTTAGTGGGTTATTTTGGGGTCAAATACAGGGGGTTATTTATCTTTAAAAAGATTTTCATCAAAAAAGTGTTGTACATTTTTAAAAAAACAGTATGTCAGACAGAGAGGTGGCAGGCTCTTGCCCGCAAGTGGAGAGGCACAAAAATTTTTGGGGCAGGCCCAGGTGCAGCACGCAATGGGACGTCGACGGGGTCCTCGGTGAGGCCCAACTGCCGCTGTCATCTAGCGGCCGTGTGCTGACTACAACCCAAGGGTTCTTGATTGGTTATAGGGATCCCCTTCCCCCCCAGTCATCTGACAACCCCAGCCAAAATCGGTGGGTCGTCAGACACAACCTTTAGTTGGGATGGCACGGGAGCGGGCCCGCGGCCCTCATCGTCCTCAAAACCCCTCTTCCCATCCCGGTTCCCTAGCCAGGATCTCTATGTGTCTGGGCTCACGCCAAATATATAGGAGGATGAACAATTTGAGGGGGCAGTCAGCACTATGGCAGCGAAGAAATGGGGCCAATATCCCCCGCTCCCCTTTCAGTAGGCGGCAAATTATAGTTTGGGTGGATGGGGGGGTCATGTTGTGAGGGGTAGCCTTGCATACCAAACCGGTGGGGACGCGTGAATGAAAAACAAAAAGATGTTTTGTACCCACCGACTTGGGCGGGTGAGGCAAGGGCTTCATCTCATCGGAGAAGGGGCGCAGCTTTCGCGTAGGCAGCGGAGCAGCCCGCAAGGGGCATGTGTCTGTGAGTCACGGATGCGCAGTGAGGTCGGGAGCCAAGCGGCCACGGGGTAAAAAACCCCCTTTCCCCGGTCAAAAAAAAATACGGCACAGGGGTCAGCAGGCAGCGGTGGCCCGTAGTCCCCTCAGTGCGGAGCGTTGGGGGTAAAATCCGATACTCGGCGGGGGTGGCAGTTCTTTGCTAAGACACCGGAGGACCGAATATGGGTATATGTAGAATCTGTAAGCAGAAAAAATGAAAATGTGGCCCGGGAACAAAGTTGGCACCACGGCCCGCGTCAACACATGCAGCGTCACCATCCGGGGGCCTGGGAGAAAAGTGGGTAGATTTGGTGGTCAATCCTGCCCCCCGCGAAACAGCAGCGCAGCAGCAGGCCCAGTGGCAGCAGCCCTTGCAGCCCGTCAAGGCTCCCCCCCTCTGCAGAAGGGGGCTGTTTCTCTTTGACTTTTTCTCCCGGTCCACATCTCCTGCCCCCGTATCATGGCCCAGCAGTGTCAGCGAGGCGATTGCAAGAGAAACCCTATCGTCCAACCTCCTTAAGGGGCGAAGCTGACCGACTCCTTCCAAAAATTGTTTGCTGCTTCCCCCTTCCAAATGGTGGACTCTGCACCGTTCAGAGAAAAATAATGGCTTGTGCCGAGCCGAGTTTGGGGAGTTCCAAGCCGTAATTTCTTTCCAAAAAGGGAGTACCGCATTCATAAATTGTAGAACGAAAAGGGGGGCCCGTCTTTGAGCTTATCGGTTTTTTTCCAAGGGCACGGCAGCCGGGGTCTGGAGCTGTAAATACGGTCAGGGCCAGTTCTGTCCCCTTTACGGCCCAGGGTGAATGTCTTCTGGCCCAGGGACACCAACAATTTGGGCGGAGACGCCGCTTTCTCCTCCCTTGTCAAAAATGCGGCTCCTGCGCCAAAATTTCCCCTCCTCCAACTACCCCCCCCACCCCCCCCAAATTTTGCCCCCACAAGTCTGCTCCATTACCCCTGGTGGGCACAGGGTCCGCAGTTCTCACCTGGGTTGCCTCGGCGAACGAAGTCACACAGGGGGGAATGTCCCCGTCATGCAGCAAAAATCGGTGTGGGGTTTTTGCGCCCAATGCAAACGGGAAACCCGGTGACGGCAATGGGAGTAACATGGTGTCCGTGTGATCCGGGGGATGGTCCCTGCCCCTCATGGCGCACGTGTTCAATCTGGTTGTGAAAAGGTTCCTGAAGTCTTCCACCGATCTTCAGAAGATTCTGAAAATGGCCAGGAAACTGTGCATGCACTTCATCCATTCCTACAAAGCCAAAGCCATCTCTAGTTATGACACATCTGGTGTTCTTTAAATTTTCTCTTAGGGCCACATGTATGAAAACTGTCTAGGGCTAAAACTCACTTTGTTCCCCATAACAACCAATTTGAGCGCCCCTTTCATTTCATATAGTGCTCTGGAAAAACGAGAGGGGCACTCTGGTTGCTGTCTTTGTCAGTTTTAGACCAAGACAGTTTTCATACATGTGGCCCTTAGTGTCCATTGCAGGTGGTTCCACATGTTCAGTAGCTCATGAGAGGGAAACAACAGAACACACAGGGCTGCTATAATAAGTTTCACACAACAATATCTATAATCATGAGAGTTATTTAAAAATGATTCTAATTGAAAACTCTTTGGGTCACATGTATGAAAACTGTCTAGGTCTAAAACTCACTTTGTTGCCCATTGCAACCAATCAGGGTGCCCCTCTCACTTTTCCAGGGCACTATATGTAATGAGAGGAGCACTCTATTTGGTTGCTATGGGCAACAAAGTGAGTTTTAGACCAAGACAGTTTTCATACATGTGGCCCTTTAGGCTTAAGGCCTGGTTAACATCTGCATCAGAGGTTTTATTTGGAATCTCTGTCACCAATGTGTAACTGGACTCATTTTACAACTGACAACAGTGGTGCCAGTGGGTTTCTGCCACACTGTTTGTCATTTCAACAGATTTTTTTTTTCTGCTATTCTTGCCAGAATCTGTGACAGAGGTTCTGAACTACACCTTTGACACAGATTTGAACGAGGCATTACATGATTTAACAGATGAATGCCATATTTCATTATAGTATTGAATATGTGGAATGATAGTGATAGGTGGGAGTCCTAGCAGCGGGATTCCCAGCGATCAGGCATTTATCACCTTTCCAGTTCTTTTGGGGCATAAGCCCTTTAACTGTTAAGAAAATGTAAAGAGGATATGTCCTATATAAATTAAGGATTTTAATAATTCCTCTTTGAAAATTGAGCATAAAGACTCATCTGATACATAATTGTATATAATTCCTTGTACTGTTAAATGGCCACATTTGAAATGACTAAAAATATGTGAAATTCGAAGTGTCCCCAATGCAAGTATTAGGAACATGTACCAAATGTTTTTGGGACTGTCCCAAAATGAGACAGCTTTGGGATAAGATGCAGAAATATATAGCGGAGATATATAAGCTTTTATAGCTCCATGTTATGACTATTAACCCCTTAAGGACATAATATTATTTTTCAGTCAACACGTTCATTTTTTCCTCTCCATTTTCCAAGAGCCATAACTTTTTTATTTTCCATCTGCATAGCCATATAAGGGCTTTTTTTTGTGGGACAAGATGTACTTTCTAAAGCTGTCATTGACCATACCACAGAATGACAAATATGAATGACACCATAGAATGACAAAAATGACAAACAAATTCCAAGTGTGGCAAATTTGTGAAAAAAACATACTTGTGCCATGTTTGCGGAGTTTTGTTTTTACACTGTTCAATTTTCAGTATAAAGGTGCATCTGCAGACAAGTGAGCAAGAGTGGCCAAGCCTTAACCCATTCTCCCGCACACCTCTTTAAGTGCAGTGGCTACCTCTACTCTCTAGCTGCCTCTCGTGTTGCTGGACGAAGAACTCGCCATCGGTGGCGATCCGGTGCGGGGTGCCACAACAGCTGCTGTCAACTGCGGGTTGTGGTGAGTACTGCTGATCCCCCAGAAAGCCCCATGGGTGCCATTGTGCCAGCCTGCAATTAACGGCCCCCAGCGCTGTTACGGCACTTCGTCCCTCTGTGCAGCACATAGCAGCTCATCACTGGGAGGCAGACATTTTAATTGCCTGCCCAAGCAGGATCTTACCCGATGCGAGTTGCAGAGGAGGATGTGGCTATATTATTCTCCTCAGCGGCCAGATTAAATATCAGCCAGCCTCTGTAAGTGGAAAAGAACGCAAACCTTTCCCACCACGGCAAATAAATCTAGTTGGTGCCATTTCACCTAGTGCTCCAATACACTAGAGAGACTGCTACCTTTCTGCTAATATCAGAACACACTGCTTGAAGAGGAGCATAACTTATACACTACTATATCTATAGGAACTATCCGCCTGTTATACAACTTTTCACACTGTCACTGCAATCCCTGCAGCACATTAACACTCTATACTCACTTGCGATCTACATCTGTGTGGCGGTCCTTGATAATTACATCTTCCCCCGTGGCTAAACAGTATCACTATATTTATCATCTTCATGTACCCTACAGCATCTGATTGCTTGCCTGTCCAAACTGTGCTTATTCAACACGGGGCCCTATGTTTGTTTAACCCTTTAACACATTTGACGGGAAAAAGAAAAAAAAAATGTTTTTCTCTCCAACCTGGGTTCATTTTTACAAGATGAGTGGCGCGTCAAAAAAGAATCAAGCTAAGAAACCAGCTAAACTCACTGAGTTTTTCCAGCATACCCCATCACAATCCTGGTCCTTAAAGAGCACCCTTAGTTTTTCTTCCTCATTTCCTACCCCATCGCATGTTGAGTCACTGGATTATGACTCTCATGAGTGCACAAGCAAGTCGGCTTCTACTGAAGACACATTATGACAACTTTTCTCTTCCTTCAGAGAACACCTTCAAAATTATTTTCAACAAATGATGACTGATTTTAGAGGAGACATCCAGTCATTGGTCTCCAGAACAGATCACATAGGAAAAAAATGGCTGAGTTTGCTACATCCCATAACCTCCGTATAGTCCAAAGATTGTCCTCTAAGATTTTATCCCGTAGATCAAATATTCGCATACGAGGGATCCCCAAGACAGACAATTCGGAAACGCTCCTTCCCTTTTTGCTGGACTTAATGGCAGTAGTCCTTCCAGATGGTTCAAATTAGACCTCATGGTCAATTGGATCCATCGGCTTCCTAATCACTACCTTGTGATGTCATCACTAAAATTCACTTCTACCGCACTAAGGATAATCTCCTCAAATCCTGACAGATTTAAGGACCTTTCCATCTTTCCAGATTTATCCGCAGGTACTATGCTCAAGGGAAAAGAGTTTGCACCTTATACAAAAATCCTGCGTGACCACAATACCTACCATTACCTACCATTGGGGGTTCTCGGTCAAACTGATCATCTTTAAAGAGAACACTACTGTTGTATGTACCTCTCCAGCAACGGTACAAGATGTTCTACTGACCTGGGGTCTTCTGACCACAAGAGCTAATACCCCAATTCGAAAAGGGAAGGAAAAACAGGTCTTATCTCCCCCCTGTGGTCCGAGAAGCACAGCAGGAGACATCAAGCGCCAGAGGATTAACTCGCTGATTGATGGATTCAATTATTTCTTCACTTGGAGCTCGTCTATGGATGATACCCCAGGTTTTATTACCTAACCATTTTTTTCTTTCAGGTACCTACAAAGGACTCTTTCCCCACTTGTTCCTACTGCAGCGGGAATAGTTTAAATTTTCTTGTTTTTCTACAACATATTATCTTGTTATTGCCATGTCAGTTTTTTTCTTCTACTGACTATAACATGTATATTGAAATTACCGAGCTTAAATGGATGCTTGACTATATTTCATACCTAGGTTTTACCATATGTTCTTATGGGAATTAAATTTCTTTCTCTCAATGCTAATGGCCTCAATTTACCTTTCAAGAGATCTCTTTTTTGGAGAGATGCACTGAGGTGTGGATGTTCTCTGTGTGCAAGAAACGCATTTGAAATCTATTGATTCACTTAGATTACATCACAAGAAATTTCCCATTTCTTATTTTTCTACTTTAGATGTGAGGAAAGCAGGAGTAGCAATTTTTATTAAAGATTCCTTGACCTTCACCCTTCTAAATTCAATCACAGACCCTAAGGGTTGGTTCATTATCCTGCAGTGTATTCTTGATTCTACCACAGTTGTCCTATATGCTCCCAACTCACATCAGTTTCCTTTTATTTCCAAAATAATCACTAGAACTAAAGCAGTAACTATGGGCCACCTCGTGATTTGTGGAGCCTTTAACACAGTTATTAATAACTAAATTGACCGCTCCCGAGGCAGTTCTAATAAAACTCCAGACCTCAAGTCACTTCTACTTGAGGAGAACCTCCATGGCCCTTGGAGATACTCCCATATGACAGAACTAGACTACACTTTTTTCTCAGCGGCTAGGCAGACCTACTCTAGACTAGATTACTTTCTTGTTGACAGACCTATCCTGTTGAATGTGATCTCTACTGACATAGGTTATGCCACCTGGTCAGATCATGCCCCAAGGTTTATCACTTTCCAAGACAAAGTGTCTCCTCCCTCCTTCTCCCCTTGGCGTCGCAACCATTTCCTACTAAAATCTCCCTCTTTGGTAACTGATATAAAAAAAAGCTTTAATAGAATATTTTGAAATTAACTCCCCCTCCTCTCTCTCTCCTCAAATATTATGGTGTGCCCATAAGGCATATATCATGGGCGTGTGTATAAGGATCACCTCAAAGGAAAAGGAACTAAATGACTTATTAGATGACATTAAAAACCACAGATTTACAATTTAAAGCTTCACTAGACCCATTTCTAAAAGTTAAGCTAACGAATTTAAAAAATCATCTACGAATTTTGAAACTAAAATGATATGAATACCATCTATCTAAAATGAAATGGAATTTTTACCTCCAGGGAGACCGCCCAGGAAAGCTGTTAGCACGCAGAGTGAAAAAACTTCAGAACAAGTCAAAGACTGTCTACCTATCCTGCCCCTTCAAGGGAAGAATTTATGACCCCCAGAAAACTGCAGACTCTTTTGCAGACTACTATAGCTCATTATACAACCTTAAGGATGACAAATCCATTCCAACGGTTACAAAAGAAAATATCCGTGAGTTTTTAAACATAGTTTTACTACCCACTTTATCTACTGACCGATAGATAATTGATGATACATTTTAATATATTAGACTGTAATCTAACTTTTGTATTATTATTTTTTTTTATTTGTAAAATGGAAAAAGTGGGGTGATTTCAACTTAATATTTTTTTATTTTTTTTTACAATTTTAATTTTTTTTTTTCACTTATACTTTAAGTCCTTTTAGAACACTTGACCAGAAGTGGGTACGATCATTTATACTTTCTATAAGCAATGCAGAAGGGTGAACAAAGATGACAGTGTTACCACATCATGCCTAGGGCAGGCAGTGGTTAAATGGGAAACATGGCAACAAAGGAAGCCTTCCCAAGACATCCAGTCAGCATGTTGACCAATCAGCTCCCTTCAATCGCCAAAGCATATAAAGGGTTAAACAGCAGAGAACAGAGTTGGCTTCATTCCATGATGTTACCTGGATGTTAGCTGCAAGTAGTCATAATGTTATTAATTGGTAATGTGGAGCAATCCCGCTACATTACTACTTAATAGCATTATGTTGTAAGTTAACATCAAATGTCGTTAAAGGAAATTATATTGAAAAATGTGAAGCTAAAGCATGTACTTATTAAACTAAGTAATTCTTTTTTCTGACCAAAAACTTTGATGTCTAAACAGGTTCTATAAGTTAATTAGTGAATCAGAGTGAGAGAAACTGGTCTTGCATGATGAGATGACCTTTAGATAACTCTGGACAGATATCTCCTATTCACTCTGCCATCAGTGCAAAGGGGTCCCATCTTTCTTTTCCAAATACTATGGAGAAAGGCTTTCATTTATAGCTCATAAATTCCACAAGGTTTTACTAGCAGGACCAAAAAACTTTTCAGAATCATAGTTTTTTTTCCTCTATGGAAGGACTTCTTGTTGTCTATAATTTATAAGATTATCAAGATGGGTTGATGTTTTTTATTTTTTGCGTTAGGAAGGATTTTTTTTCTCTCTTAAATGAGACAGCAAAATCATAGAATTTATTATTGTGTTCTTCAGGGACAACACTAGGATAAAATGTTGGTCTTGATGAGCCTGTGACTTCTGCTGACATCAGTGCTTTTTTATATTAGTGCAATCTTCTTCGAGTCTTTGTTGAAATTTTTTACATTGACTAATAGAAAAGAGTAAAACAGTGAAACTTCAAAATGTTATATTGTAAACTCACTTAATTGGTGAACTTTTACTTAATAGAATTGTAACATGAAATTCCTGTTTGTGAGCTATATAAGGACATTTATGGTGAAATGTATGACACTTGGCGCTGACACGGTAGTTCTAAATTGCTTTAGAGCAGTGTGAAAAGCAATAGTATGTGTGAAACTGTTGTACTGCGGTTCATACATTTGGCGCATCATAGGTGGATCACAGGGTAATGTTGGTGGACAGAAAATGTCCCACATTGTAAGGTTGGTCCGCAAAAATAGTCTCCAGAGAATTTCTGACAGCTAGGGCAATGCTAATTTATGTTGATTATAAAACTAGATAAAATTACATAATTTAATTATAATATAAAATGAATCTAAAATGTTATGATATTCCAAAAATCTAAAATTGTCTCATATAAAATTAATACTAAATTAAAACATATAAAATTAATATTAAATAAGATCATCTAAAATAATTAAACCATAAATCCCATTCACAATCGGGTATTTAAAGAGTTAGCATAGTATTATCAATGATTACAACCATATCACAGCAGGCTAGAAATAAAAGAAAAGCTGGTAGAATAGCATGTCAGTGAATGGAAACCAGTAGTGATCTTGCTTGGCACACAACAGGTCTCAAAGTCCTGTTGTGTGCTGGCTATTGCCGTATGTAGAAAAATTGTAACTAAAAAATGTTCCTAAAAAGTTTATACAGCATCCTGACCTACTGATCAAATGACCTAATGTACAATATAGCATAAAGAAATAATTTCATAAGATTTTAATTAGAAAAAATATATAAAAATCAGATAAAAATTTTACCGTTAACATAATTAATTTTTCAGTAGAAAATCAACTCAATGAACTGCTTTAATCTATATAGAGTAGAACAGTAGCTCATAAATGTTAATTATACTTTAAAATGTTTTTCTTTTTGCTACATCACATTGTTTTCCTGCTACAGAAGTTTCAATATTAATCTTGTGGTCAGAATGCTGCAAGAGATAACTAGCTATTACTGTCATTCATACTTAAGCGCTGTTACATTTGTATTCTGTTACTTCTCCTCTTCTGTATAGAGAATAGTGCAATTCATTGAGTTGATTTTCTACAGAAAACTTAAGGGCCTCATATATGAAAACTGTCTAGATCTAAGGCTTTCTTTGTTGCCCATAGCAACCAATCAGAGCACCCCTTTAATTTTTTTCAGAGCACTATATGAAAGGGGCGCTCTGATTGTTTTCTATGGGCAACAAAGAAAGTCTTCGACCTAGACAATTTTCATACATGAGGCCCTACGTTTGTTAATACTAAAATTTAATTCTGATTTCTATATTTTTCGTTTTTATTACATTTATTGAAATGAACTTGTTGATCAGTGTGGAATTTTGGTTTCCTCCTCTCAGCCATGCCATAGAGTGGAGTCTAAGGAGCATCCCGGTTCTTCACCAGAGTCTGCTGCAGGGCCAGCAGGAGACTCCCAAGTTTATACTCCTGACACGACTTGCTTGTGGTGGCGGCCAGGGTGAAGCGTGGTATCGAATTGTCAGGCAAGAGTGTAGTCGGAGATAGGCAGAGAGGTCAGGGAAGGCAGGAGGCATAGTGCCCAGTGATTATCCACTTTAAATATCACAGAGCCGGTGTGCGCCCCCTAGAACGTAGCACACAACAGAGGGTAACAGCAGAGCAGGAGCGGGGAGAGGTGAGTAACTGTGGTCTGAGGCAAGGGGGAGCATGAGTGTGCCCGTGGTGTGATGCATGACAACATGCTATTCTAACAGCTTCTCTTTTATTTCTAGCCTGATATTAGGTGGTTGTAATGCCTAATAATACTATTACGCTAACGCCGTAAATACCTGATTTAGAACAGGATTTATGGTAGATGCTGTATTGGTTAAATTATTTTAATTATTTTATTAAATATTAATTTGAGCATTTAGATTTTTAGGATATTATATAATTTCAGAATAATTTAATATATTTAATTTTATATAGTTTAATGATGATCATAAATTAGTTTTTATTACTGAAGTGGTATTAGTTGGCCCTTTTGGCAATTCCTGTTTGTCTACAACAATTGTGGCTTCAGTCAGACCACTTTTAACTTGGTCTGACTTGTATCAACAAATTTGTGCCTATTTCTGCTGTTACACATTCATTAATGTGTCTAATCCTACGAATCTGGTGCGACACACCAATATAGAGTTGGCACATTCAAAAGTGACGTTTCTGTTGCAGCCAGCGCCAAAGTTTGGCGTATGACTTTTCATACATCTATGAAACAGGACTACGGCAACTTATTTGGCTCAAAGCACACCAGAAACCTGGTGCAGTCCCATTGATACATATTGCCCTTAGGATATGCTCACAAGGCGTTTTGGATACAATTTCGGGTCGTGTTGGATCCGAAAATCACATCCAAAAATGTAGCGTCGATCGGATCCAACACAGATCCAACACGCTGCTGCATGTTTGGATTCATGCTGGATGCAGCAGGATCGCACCCTATACTTTATTATAAGGCTCCTGCTGCATCTTTCAGACCAAGAATTGACATGTCAATTCTTGGAACGGATCCGAAAGACGGATCCGAAAGACGCATTGTAACACGCTTTGGCGTTCACTCATGTGAACGCCGATACGTGTTTTACAGTGTGAGCAGTGCAAAATCACTATGCTCATTGTTAGATGCGTGTTTGGGTCCATCTAAAAGCATACACACGGACCCAAAACGCCATGTGAACATACCCTTAGACTTTATGCATAGGGCTCTCCTACTTGTTGGACTTTGTTATGGTGTCAGCATTCAGGCAAGGTCAGGTAGAGGTGGGTGTTTAGTTAATAAGAGAATTTGTCAGGTGATTTATGCTACCCTAACTGAGAACAGGATATGATAGAGGGAGCGAAGCTGAGCTTTGTGATATATGGAATCCTCCTGCCATTTAGTCTTTTACTGCTTACTACATCAGATTAGGCTGTTGCTATGAAACTGCCTCAAACAACTCTCAGGACCATAAGCTGACCAGGAAGCCCCAAAATTGGGAAATGGTTAAAGGTTTGCCCCCCTTAAAGGCTGAGTTTTCCACCTCAGCTTGTGCAGAGTTTTTTTTAAATTTTAAATTGTTTTCTTGTGTTTCTGCTGTTTTGTTTTGGGGTCTTGCATTTGTCCTGTTTTGGTTGGGTTTATCCTTATTTGCCTTTTTCCCCTTGTATTTCTCTGTTTCTTCTTTTTTTTGCCCGTGTCATTTTTTAAAAGTGTGATCAGGGGGGGTCGCGGGAAAACCCGGGCTCCCGGGGCCCCCCCCCTCTGCCTGCAGGGGCCCCCGGCGGGGGTTTGTCGCCCCCCGCCCGCGACCATCCCGTGCAGTCCGGGCCCGGCCCCGGCCCCCCTTACCCGTCCCCCTCCTTGAAGGGAGCTCTTCCCTGTCCGGCCCCCACCGCTTTCCCGCTGTTTAAAGGCGCGGCGCGCACGATTCTTTTTTTTTAAAAAGGGCCTCGCCCGAAAATTTTGGGTCTTTAAAGGGGCGTTGGTTTTTTTTAAGGAAAAACAAACCCCCAGCATTTCCCTGCCATTTTCGTTGGTGGCACCCCCGTGGTTTAGGAGAGGGGGAGTTCTGTTTGATTACCCGTGTCCCAGCCCGTTCCCTTAATTTTTCCTGACCTTGCCTTTTTTGCCCCCTTTCCCCTGACCTTCGGGCCCGTCTCTAAATACAAAACCTCTGCCGCCTCCCCTGACCCCTGCCGGCCCGAAACGCCTTTTGGAAATTCGTTTCCCTTTCCCAACGCCAAACCCCGGGCCCCGCCATGCAAGCAATTCACGTCGGGGGGGTTCGACCTGGTAGACCCACCCCGGCGAAAGGGCCCATCCCGCTTTGCGGCGGGCTCTGGTGAATACCGGGGGTACTTTAGATTTCGGGTCCCTGGAAAGGGCCCTTTTAAACTTTTCATTGTTGCGGTGGCCCAGCGAATCCCCCTCGGGCATTACATGTTCCTTTTTCCCCGGGTACCCCTTTTTTGGAAGTTTTTGTTGGGGAAGAGAACATTTTTTTATGGGTTAATTTCGGGGGAGGGAAATTTAGGGCCCAAAGGGGGACGGGGTTGTTGGGGCCCCGTAATAGAAAGACAATTTAATATATTTGTAAAACCTTATTTCTTTTAAATTTCCACGGGGGCCTTAAATGCGAATTGTGTTTCCAATAGACTTTCCCTTTTTTTAAAAAGGAAAAACTAACCCCTTTCCTTTCATATCTTAAAAATTTTTCCCCAGGAAAACCCCATTTAAAGGGTTAATTTAACCCCAAATGTCCTAATTAAAAAAAAAATGTCGGGCCTTACAGATGTTTTCAAAAACTTTTTTGTTTTTTTTAATTTGTCCTTCCTCCTTGTTTTGATCTTTTTTTTTCCCTCTTAGAGTTTAATCGGAAAATCTAGGGTTCAAAAAACCTCATTTTTTATTTGTACCTGCCCAAAGAGAACAGTTATTTTCGTCCACAAAACCCACCCAACAACTTAATGTTTGGGGGCCCATATTGGCTATGGGGGTTTTGGAAATACCCCAATTGTTTTCAACTTTAGATTTTTGGGCCAATTTGGGTTTGCCCCCAAAAGGGCTAAATAAGGAATGTAATTGGGGTCCCTTTTGGTAAATAGGTTTGAGAAAAAAATTGAAATTTCCGGGGAAATATTTTGGGTTCCCAAATTGAGTCTTTCCCTTAATTTTTTTTTCCCTTTAACGATTTATTTCATAACCTACACTTTTTAACTCAAATTTTTCAACCAGCCTACAATACATATGTTTACCTGAAGAGACACGGGTTTGGGATCAATTCCCTCGTTTCCCGGGTTGCGCAGCCCGCGGGGAGTTTGTGTTAATTCAGAGTGAGCTGATATTTTCCGAGGTGTGGATACTGTTAGATGACGCTGTAGAGAAAAAGGTGGAGGGGGGAAAGGGTTTAGATGAATTTTTTAATAAGGGGGCTAGTGTTTTGGACGATCAAAAATGGGTAAGGTTTAGGGTTTTACTGGCCCTTTAAAGGGTTGGGATTTTCATTGTGCTATCAATTTTGTTTTAATGAAAATTTTTTTGTTGATAATTTTGGGTTTTTTGGTTAGTTTTTGAGCGATTATTATCGAAAAAATTTTGAAATGGGCAAGGTTTTTATGGTGATCGAAATTTTTAGATTTATTCGATTAAAAATTTAAAGGGTAAAATCTGTGCTTCCCCAACTATTTAAAATCGCCCCCATTTTTTTGGGGGGCTTCCCGTCATTTTTTGGGGGCCAGCAAATCAAAATTACGAATAGAGCATGTTTAGATTTGGGGGACGGGCAGGGGCCCGGGATTTTGTTTTGGTTGCGATTAAACGGAAAAAAACACATGACCCGGGTTTTTTTTAAAAAGCGTTTTCCTTGGGTTTAACCTCAGGTCTTTTTCAGGTTCAGAAAAGGAAGTGGGGTCTGCTTTGTTCAAACCCGCCAGGAAATTTTTTATATTTCTTAAAAGAGAAAACCCCTTTCTATTAAACTGTGAGTTTCCCTTCCCAAATTTTTTTGATTAGAGATTGGAAGAATTTTTTTATTTTTTTTGGTAGAGGAAAATTTTTTAAAAGGGGATTTTCCGCTGGAAATCACGGGGGGGAAATGGAAGGGGGGGGGGGGGGGGGGGCCCCGGGGGAAACACAGACAAACTTATTAAAAAAAATACTGGAAAAAAAGTTCACCAAGACTTGTGTTTGATTTTCCAAAAGCTTTAAATTTTTAAAAAAGTCTAAAAAGTCTTTTGAAATTTTTTCCTGGTTTTTGGGCAGCCCGAAAATTTTGGGTACAAAATCTTTTTAGTAAGTGGGAGGCTCTTTGTTAGGTGGCCCAAAACTCCCCTTTTATTATCAGTATAACATTTCAGTAAAGGGGTTAAATTTTTAAAATTTTTCCCATTTTCCCCCTTTTTTGAATATCCACCCTTGTAAATTTAAAATTTGGGTTTCCCGCAAGTCAAACACAGGTTGATAGGTGCCAAAAATACCTTGTAATTAAACCCCAAAAAAATTTTTAGATTCGTGTTTTTTTTTCTTTGGGGCCTACCGCTTTGTTCATTGAGGCCCCTTGCCCTTAAAAAGTGAATACCGCAATTTTGTAGTCACCAAAAGGTGAATTGAAAGGTGCCAAAAAAACTTTTTTTATCCGAATACATTTCGTTTCGTGATTTTTTTACCCTTTTGGGGATTTTTGCTTTGGGTTTATTAGGCACCCTTTCACTTAAATGTGAATCTGCAAAATTTTTTTGTCACCCCCCCAGGGTGAATTTTTTAGGGGGCCAAAAAGTTTCCTTTATTTTAAAACCGAATACATTTTAAAATCGGTTTTTTTACTTTGGCGCGGCCACCCTTTTTTGAAAGATTACTTTTCAGTTAAATTTAATACAGCAATTTTGGAGTCCCCACGGGGGAATTGATAAAGGGGCCCCCAAAAACCTTTTATTATCCGAATACATTTTCAGATACAATTTTTTTTCACTTTTGCCATCCAGATTTTTTTTAAGAGCCACCTTGCAGGGTTAAAATTTTTAATTTCCAGCAATTTTTTGTATTTTCCATGGTGAAAAGATAGGTGCCCAAAAAAACCTTTTATTACCGAATACATTTAAAAAAACGTGTTTTTTTAAATTTTTCCCCCCTACGGCCCTTTTTTTTCATTGAGGCCCCCCTTTGGGGATTTAAATGGATTTTCTGCTATTTTTTAGCCCCCCACAAGGTGGGAAATTTATTGGGGCCCCAAAAAATACCTTTTTTTATCCGAATACATTTCAGTACGTGTTTTTTTATTTTTGGCCAGGCCCCTTTGTTGGAAAGGATCCCACCCCTTTTAGATTCCCAAAAATTTGCCAAAACAGCCCAAATTTTGTAAAATCACCCACCCGGTGAAAATTTATAAAGGTGCCCCAAAAAAAAAACCTTTTAAAATCCGTTTTCCCTTAAAAATTCCCCCGTTTTTTCACTTTGGCGCCCTTTCAGCTTTTTTTCTTGAGGCCCCCGGGACTTAAATTTTGGGAAAACTGGGAAATTTTTTTTGTCACCCCATTGGTTTAATTGATAGGGGGCCCCAAAAAAAAACCCCTTTTAAATTTTCCGAAATAAATTTTTAGAACGTGTTTTTTCACTTTGGCGAAAGGGAAAATTTGTTTTATTTGATTACTTTGGGGGTTACTTTGAATACAGGGAATTTTGTAAATCACCAAAAAAGGGGAATTGTAGGGTTTCCCCCAAAAAAACCTTTTTTTATCCGAAAACCATTACAGATACGCGTTTTTTTTTCCCCAATTTTGGGCCCTACGCTTTGTTCTTTGGGCCCCTTGGGACTTTAAAAATTTTTTTAATTGCAAATTTTTTTGGGCACCACAGGTGGGAAATTAAAAGGGGGCCAAAAAATTAATTTTTTTATCCGGGAAAAACATTCGATACGTGTTTTTTTTTAAAATTTTGGGGCATGCCAAATTTTTTTGGGTAGTTTGCTTTGCAGTTAAAAATTTAATACAGCAATTTTTTTAGTCACCCCAGTTTAAAATTTTTAGGTGGGCCAAAAAAAACCTTGTCAAATTAAAACCGAAAACATTACACATACGTTTTTTTTTGGGACTTTTTCCCAAATCCCCGTTTGTTGTTTGACCACTTTTTCCGTTTTAAATTTGAATCCAGAATTGTGTAGTTTTCCACTGGGGAAAATTTTAAAAGGTGGCAAAAAATTAAATTTTTTTTTCCGAATACATTTCAGATACGTGTTTTTTGACTATGGCGCACTAAAAGCTTTTTTCTTTGCGCAGCTTGAACGTAAAAAATTGAAAACAGCAAATTTTATAGTTTAACCCCAGGGGAATTTAAAGGTGCAAAAAATACCCCTGTATTTTACGGGAAAACAAACAGATACGTGTTTTTTTGGGCTTTTTGGGGCACTACGCTTTGTTCATTGACGGGACTTGCACTAAACTTTTAAAAGCTTTTAATAGTTTTAAACCCCAGGTGGAATTTAAAGGTTTAAAAAAATACATTTTTTTTTATTTTGAAAAAAAAATTTTTAGATTCGTTTTTTTTTTAAATTTGGCGCACTACAGCTTTTGTTCATTTACGCAGCGTTTCACGGAAAAACTGGGAAAAAAGCAAAATTTTTTAGTAACCCAAAGGGAATTGAAAGGTTTCAAGGGAAAAACCGTGTTTTTATACGAAAAATGGAAAAGATAAGTGTTTTTTGACTTTTTGGGGGGCACTTCAAACTTTGTTCATTGCGCCCGTTTGCCCGTAAATTGAAAACAGCAATTTTTTTAGGGAACCCCAGGTGAATTGAAAGGTTTCAAAAAATAACCCTGTTTTTTACGGGAAAAAATAAAAAAGATACGGGGTTTTTTTTCTTTTTGGGGCCCCAAAACCCTTGTTCATTGACGCGGGTTGCACGTAAATTTTGAAAAAAAGAATTTTATAGTCACCAACAGGTGAATTGAAAAAGGTTTCAAAAAAAAAACCGGGGTATTATAGGGGAAAAAATTTAAAAGATTCGTGTTTTTTGCACTTTTGGGCCAGTCCAATTTTTTGTAGAGGGGCATTTCAGTTAAATTTGAATCCGAAATTTTGTTTTGATTTTGAGGGATTTGAGAATTGCCCGTGATTTGCCCGGGGCTTTTTAAAAAGCTTTTTCCCCAAAACTATTCCATCCCTTTCTCAAATTTTTTATATTTTGAACTTTGGAGCGAAATGCGGGTGGTAAGCGAGAAAAGAGGGGGTAGCACATGGGGGAGGTAAGAGAGAAGGTGCTCCTCCATGTGGGACAAACGATGCCAGGGGAATGAATTTTTGCAGGACCATCGGGGCCTGTCTCGCGGGTTTTGGGCCCTGGAAATCTCAGAAACGAACAGCGTCCCCCTTTCTGTCCCTTAGGGGTTTAAATGCAACCTGCTCCGCATTTACCCCTCGTCCCCAGTACGGCCACAAATGTCGCTCAGCATCCAGCATCCCCCAAAATAAAGCGCCCAAATGCAGCTCGTTACCCACCACTGTGGGTAATCCATTGTTGAAGCCCTCTTTATGATAAATGCGGTTGGGGTAGAATATGTTAAAAATCAAGAGGAATTTAGTCTGCTTGCGCCCAGTTACTGAGCCACAGGGGGAGGAGAAGGAAGCCGCAATCGGCAAAAATCCCGGCGGTGGCCAACGCCTTGCAGGCCTCTTGCTTGTAGCCCCAGCTTTGGATGCAGAAAGTCAGGACGACCAAGCAGCTGTGTTGATGATGTGAGGTTACAAAAATTTGCGGTCCACCCTGGTCTTTTCTGCAAATTTGTTTTGCGAGCGCTTCATCAGGGGGAAGGAGGAAGAATGGGGAAATGTCAATAGGGGCCCCCACGGGAAAGGGGAGGGGGCGGTGGCAGAAGCCCGCTGTTTTGATTCCGCCACCACGGTCGGGCGAAAAAACCCCTTCCCCTCGCTTATCGCCGTCAAAAGGTCAGGGCCCCTCAAGCCTGGGCCCCTTTTTTGACAAGCCTCTGTTCACCCAGCGATGTTTTTATGCCGCCTTTTTCCGTAAACGCATAACTAAGGCAAGAACCTTAATGGTTTAACCCCCACCAAAAAGTCTAGTCCCGCCCGCGATGCTGAGTTAAAAAGGAGGGAACACTTGGCCAAAAAAGGCCAACCGATGGGGCCCCCCAACCACTGTCCACCCCCCCGTCTCCGCCCCTCCTCCTCCCCCCCACCCAAAACGTTTTCCCCCTGCCCAGCTTAGGTTTATCGGGATCCCCCGTCACCTCCAGCGCCCGAAGTACCACCACACCACCGAGACCCTTCCCCCTTCTCCCTTCCCCCAGTTTAAAACCCTGCCCATCGGGGCCAAATTGCGCCCCGCTTTGTCTTCCGGTTTTGGGAGCAAAAAATTTTAAAAAACCATCCCAAAGCAAAACCTAAAATTTCGCATTGCCTGGGGGTTTTGGCCGGGGAAAAGTTTTCATTCCTCTGGTGGCACAGAGGGGGTTCCCCCACATATGGCCCTTGCTGCCCCCCCAAAAAGATGCCCCAGCAGGGGCATTTCTTTTTCCAAAAAAGCCGTCCCTGCCCTGGGGGAGCCAGGGTTCATCTAAAATTTAAGCGCGTTGTCTGCATCTGTGGCCGGAAACGTCCTTTGACCCCGACAATGGATATAAGCACGGCCAAGGCCGCTAAAACTCTGTGACAGCTCACTGGTTAGCTGGGTGGATGTCTCTGGGGGTTTTACGGTGGGTCTCAGGCTCGGCAACGCTCTTCAAAACCGAGGGATGGGGCAGGGCCTTTTCCCCCAAGGCCTCTTGTGGCATGACGTGCCCCGGAAACCAAGCCCTTTTTTAAATTAATTGTCTTGGGACCATCCCCACAAGGTCAGGAGCTGTGGACGGCTCTCCCAACGAGACCGAGCGCTGGCTGGGTGAAAGAAACCCTTTTGCCAGGCAAGGGGGTAGCGTAAGGGGGAAATTGTGGGCCGCCCTTTAAGTTCGGGAGGGGGGACACACCCTTGCCTGGCACTGTCATGAAACCTTTTTTTCCCAAAAATTTCTAAAGAGCTACCCGGGTCTGGCTGCCTGCTGAAAGGATCGAGGTTGAGTTGCACTTTCCCCCGTTGCACCCGCTTCGTCCCCCCGGCTGCGTTGCAGCGTTAGCTCGGCCTCCCCGTCAACCGTCTCATTGTTGACGTGGCAACACGCTGGAATTCCACCCTCCACATGCTCCAGCGGTTGGGGGCAGCAGCGCAATGCCATTACGCAGTATGAAGTGGACACATGGCCTGACAACGCAGCGGTGGGGACCTCGGGGTGTTGATCCACCGAGAAGGAGGCAGGTGAAAGAGCTCTGCACCATCCTTGCCAGTTTTGAAGGGAAGCCATCAAAATGGCAGTGCGGACAATGCCCTTGTAAAGCAGAGCATTGTGGTGTTCTTAGTTCTGGAACGATCGTTGGACACTCTGAAAAACAGGTCCCCCAGCGGGGAGAGGAGGAGGGGGACCCCAGATGCGGACAACGGAGCCTTTCTCTCCCGTCAAATCCACAAGGCCCGACAGTTTCACAATTTCATCGTCTTCATTAGCAGTGGTTCGGGGTCCAGAGCAGTGCAAGGTGGCGCATCAGCACTCAGGGTGCATCATCTCGGCAAGTCAGGGCTGTGTTGAAGCTGTGCCGGAGGCAGGGAGGAGGAAGAGGAGGAGGCATTCCTAGACACCCGATGTTACCGACGGGCCCTGCCTTGGAAAGAGGGTTTGGCGCGAATTTGAGGCGGAGGAGGAAGATGAGGAGATCGTTTGCTAGTGCCCCTCGACCCAGATGCTTGGGAAATCAGGGCTTTCCCTCTCTCACATGAGTGCTTGGATGCTCCATTTCCTCCAACAATGATCCTCGCATTAAGGCCATCAAAATGAACAACGTTACTGGGTGGCCAAACCCCCCTGGATCCCCCGGGACCAAAAACAAAACTCAGCACTTTCCTTCCAACCCACCCAAATAGAGAGTAAAATGCAGGAAATGGAGACCTTGCTGATTGATCAACTGGAGACACTGTTGCATCTGCTACACGTTCTTCAAAGTCAGGTGGAACAACGCCAGGGGATGACAGCAGTAGAGTGCCAAGTACCTAGCGGCAGCAGCCACAGCAGGCAAGGTGGCAGAAGCCAAAGGGTGACCCTGGCAATCTTTATTTAACCACCCCCACCAATGCATGCAAGCAGGGAAACACATACAACACCCAGGGCCCAGCTTAAGATCATGGTGCACGACATCTGCGTCTAAACAACCGATGTTTTTGGATGTGTTCCGGCCCCAAATAGACTTCTGGGTATCCAAAATGGTGACGAAATGGCCCGAGCTGGCTCGCCACGTCATAGAAGTGTTGTCCTGCCCAGCAGCCAGCGTCATATCTGAGCGGACCTCAGCACAGCCGGAGGGTCATTACAGACAAACGCATCCCGCTTTCCCCAGATAATGTGGATTCTTTGACTTTCATCAAGATGAATCAGGCATGGATCGCTGATGATGTTGTGGCCCCCAATTGCCGAGGTCATCGATTAGTTGCGGGTCTACTTCAAAATTCCTCTCCAAACAGAAAGGTCCTCTTGAAAAACTTATTTTTAAAATGATCATTTCTTACTGCAATTTTTATTTCTCAGATTCCCAACAGTTCATTTTGCTGGTTTTTTGCTGTAGGAGACTGTAAAGACCCCAAGGTTTCATGACAAAACCATATTCCATTTACTCACTTATCTTTAGAATTTTTCGCATTGTCAATGGTTTTTGGGGGCTGTTGCCTCACAATTTTTAACAGTGGCTGAGAAGTCATATTTATAATTTTTTGGGGTCATGTTGCAGTGAGATACAGCAATAATTAAGGTCCTTTGGAACGAAATGTGGCTTCTAAGGGGGCATTTCCCTCCCTCCCCAATTTTTAACAGTGGCTGAGAAGTCATATTTATAATTTTTTGGGGTCATGTTGCTGGGGGAGATAAAGCTATAATCAGGGCCCCTTTGGGAACAGAACTGTGGCTTCTAATTGGCATTTCTCCCTCACAATTTTTAACAGTGGCTGAGAAGTCTTTTTTAAAAATTTTTTTTTTGGGTCATGCTGCTTGAAATGCAGCAATACTACAGGTCCAAATCTAAAAAATGTTGTTTTTCTAATAGACATTTGTTCTTCACGATTGTCAAAAGTGGCTCATGGGTCATGTTTTGAATTTTTGGGGGCATTTTGCGGTGACATGAAAGCAATACTAACAGGTCCTATTATAAAAAATGTTGTTTATAACAGACATTTGTTCTTCACAATTGTCCAAAGTGGCTCAAGGGTCATGCTTGAATTTTTGGAGGCATTTTGCTGTGACATGCAGCTATATTACAGGTCCTATTATAAAAAAAAATGTTTGTTTCTAACAGACATTTGTTTTTCCCCAACAATTGTCCAAAGGGGCTCATGGGTCATGTTTTGAATTTTTGGGGGCATTTTTGGCTGTGACATGCAGCTATACTATAGGTCCTATTATAAAAAATGTTGTTTCTAACAGACATTTGTTCTTTCGCATTGCCCAAAGGGGGCTCAAGGGTGATGGTGCTGTCAAAACAAGAATGGTAGGACACTGTTAATGGACACATATTGCAAAATGAACTTATTTTTTCCAAATCTTTAACATAGCACAATCCCTGTATTGAGACAACCCATTTAATATAATTAAAAAAAAGAGAAACAAAGATATGGTGGGATTCCATCCTATTTTAAAAATGTGTTTTCTAGAATTAAACTACTAAAAAACTTGCATGTACAAAATAGGGTGTTAAAAAAATTTCCCCTGAAAGGGAGGTCAGGAAAACTTGACCAGATGTAGGGTTATTCAGAGGACATGGATTATGGAGCAACGGACAGAGAACAAAGTACAGAGACCATTTCCTCCAGCACGTTGAGTAAAATGAGAAAAAGAATGCCAAGAAAAAAGGGCACCTGGTGGTAACAGGAGCGTTAACCACCGTATTTCCAAGTGAAGCTCAATTGGGCCGCACTCATATGGGGGGCAAGCCGCTACCCAGGTCTTTACTGTGTAAATGAGGAAGGCTGGGGGTTCCCCACACTTCCGCTTCCGCACTCTGCTTCAGCACGACAGTTTTCGTGCTGCTCATCAGGGCATTTTAACCTGCGTGTTAATAGATGACGGGAAAGCCAGCCTGGCTCTTTACCGCACCCACTGTAACTCCGGGCCCTGGGTCATGCTGTTGGGACAGGACAGGTATAGTCAAAGTCCAGTGAAACTAAAATGGTGGTTGAAAGACTCCTTTTTCCGGCACTTTTTAATCTGGGGGTCAGACAGGTTTTAATGGGTCATACTGCGGTCCAGGACGTTCTAGTCAATGTCCAGTTTAAACTAAAAGGTGGTTGAAAGACTCCTTTTTTCCGTCATTTTTTAAATCTGGGGGTCATGCAGGTTTGGGGCTCATGCTGTAGCCCTGGACAGGTTTTAGTTAATGGGCCAGTTCAACTAAAATGGTGGGTTTAAAAGACTCCTTTTTTTCCCGGGACTTTTTAAAACTGTGGGTCAGACAGGTTTAATGGTCATGCTGGGGGTCCCAGGACAGGGTTTTGTCCCCTTGTCCAGTTCAACTAAAATGGTGGTTGAAAGACTCCTTTTTCCGGCACTTTTTAATCTGGGGGCAGACAGGTTTAATGGTCATACTGTGGCCCAGGACAGGGACCCGTATATTGTCCAGTGAAACTAAAATGTGGTTGAAAGACTCCTTTTTCCGGCACTTTTTAATCTGGGGGTCATACATGTTTAATGGTCATACTGCGGTCCGACAGGTATAGTCAATGTCCCCGTTCAACTAAAATGGTGGTTGAAAGACTCCTTTTTCCCGGCACTTTTTAATCTGTGAGTTAGACAGGTTTAAGGGTCATTTCTGCGGTCCAGGACAGGGATAAATTTAATGTCCAGTTCAAGTAAAATGATGGTTTAAATAATACTGCCTTCTGGCACTTTTTAATTTTGTGGGGTGGAATGCAGGTTTAAGGGTCATGCGGGGGTACAAGACAGGGATAGTAAAGGGTGTGTGACTTTTTTTTCTGTGGTTTTTTTAAAGCCAAAAAGGTTTTGTGCCAAATGTCGGGTATCCATTTGACGGTTGTGGCGTTAATTTCAGCTTCCCTGTCCTTTTTTGGGGTAAGAAGAAGGGTTTTTTGCTCTCCCCTAACTTTAAAATGGTCATCGGAGATATCGACATCGCATGAAAAACCATCGTGGTGGCCCGCTATCGCCCGATTCGAAGCCAACGTAATCGCCAACACTTTTAATGGATAAAATTTTATTTGTTTGTGAGTATATGTCACGTGATTTTAAATGGTTTAATAGCTGTGAGGGTGGACCCACAGTTGTGCATGACAAAGGGGGGCGAAACCTCATACAGTTTTCTACTCTTTACCTACATAGAAAACCTATTAATGGAATCAAGATGTTAGCTGGACTAAGGCACCATGTACTGATATAACTATACTTAAGGCTTTGTGAAAGCTACTAACCCCCAGGTTATCTTATTTGTTGCACACTAAATGTGAAATGCTCCTTTATATGAACATTTTACAGGGATTTTAAAAAACTTTTGTACTTTGAAGTCCAAAGCAAAAAAATTTTGTTGGTATCAAAAGCGTTGTTTGATAGGGCCAGTACTAGAAACAGTTTAGGGACAGAGTTAGGTAAAGCTCTTTCCTAGGGTCAGGGTTTGTTTTGTTTCTTGCTTCTGTCTTAAAGTCATTCATCATTCCATCTCCACTTGTTTCCTTGTCATCATCCATCTGACTGGCCAGTCATCTATATTTTTCAAACACTCTTCATATTACTTGCATCTTTCTGCTAGTTGACTTTAGTCAAATTTTGTTTGTCATTCATGTCAAGCAGCATCATTATATTAGGAGCAGAAATTCTGAGTAAAAAGCAGAGTAGGTCCTGACCAGACTCCATAAAGGACAGTAGAAGTCCTGCAGATCCTGTCCACATACAGCAATTGATAGCTTTAACTGTATTAGTGTATATACAGAGTATTCTGTCCATCACTGTATGTGGGAGGGGTCAGAAGTTCTTTAAATTTTTAGTCAGAAATTCAGCATCAAATCAGTTTCTCTCCTTCTGTTATATCTTGTTCAGATAGGGCAGTAAAACTACCTGAAAAAGTGCCTTTTAAGGATGAAGGGCCTGCTGCTGCTCACCGATGTAAAATTACAATTTGCTCCTATAATTCTTCTTGGATTGTAATTGAAACCATATAGGACACCGCTCCAATCATACAACCTACTGTGAAGTTAGATGAGAGTCCTCCTGGCACTCAGACAGGGCTTGGTGAGTGCCTCCATATATCTGACTTTTATGTAACTATTTTTTAAAGCAGTCTCAGCTGATTATCAAACCCGTGACCTGCTGTAGGTAAGAAAACATTAAAGGGGTTTTATCGTTTCATCATTTGGCAGCCGTTTATACTGGTTGCTAAGGAGAGCTTATGAAATGGAGGGGCGTGTTTCTCCTCCCAGCAGGGAGCGTCTTCTCTCTGCAGACACACCCCAAAGTGTGCACGTGAGAATTCATTCTGTGTGAGCGGAGGGGGGGTAGAGAAGAGATTCTCAGCTGTCGGAGACTAAGGAATCATTGGAAGTGAATAGAGTATATCTACATAGAGTATATCTACATTTCTCGCTCTCTCTACATACTTTGTAACTAGAATGGGAATTTGACATTCAGGACTCTGGGAAAGATAGGTGATTTTTTTTTCCTTCTCTCTCACACACAGTTATATATACTGCAGATTATTACACCTCTGACCTCTACAGATCTGCAGAACAAAACTATATGCTTTATCTGTTTGAGTTTACATGGAACTGCACATGATCTCTCTCCCTGCTGCAGGACCACTGATCACTGTCAGTGAATGAACGCAGCAAACCCCACACTGCACACGTCGACTGATCGCTGTCAGTGAACGAATGCAGCAAACCTCACACCGCACACGTCGACTGATCGCTGTCAGTGAACGAATGCAGCAAAACCTGCACCGCGCACGTCGACTGATCCCTGTCAGTGAACGAACACAGCAAACCCCACACCGCACCACATGTCGACTGATCGCTGTCAGTGAATGAACGCGACAAACATCTCTCTCACTCTTTCTCTCTCTCTCTCCGCACTCCCATGCACAGCTACTCCGTCTCACGCGCGTTCCCGAATATCACCGGGGACGGAACTCATCTCCGTGCACACATGTCCCTGCTCCCTCCCATACACAGCCTCTCCCCTGCTACTCCTTCTGACACGCATTCCCCAATACGACCGGGAGCAGGACCTGTGTGTAACCCGTCCCCACCTGTTGAACTATGATCTGTGAAATGAGAAAACCCCTTTAACTGAGAGCAACAGGCTACACTGCTATTTGTAAGAGAAAGTTCTCCAACTAAGAGCCACAATAGTTTTCATCTTCACAGGCATGATATACCAGCATATATAGGTAATATTATTTAGGTCAGTGTATTACATGTAAGAAAAGATCAAAAATAATATTTAGGGCGACATATAGCGGGGTGTATAATACAAGAGTATGAATGAAAGTGCTATGCGCCAAACTTTGTATGGCATTTTCGCACCACATCTATAGAACCTGCAATATATGGGAAAAAATTCATAGATGTCATCCTTATTTTTTTTAAGATAACTTTATCGAAAAATAGTAATGTAAAAAATTAGCAATTCACAGATTTACACATTTTTATAATAAACAATAGTAAATAAACATGACAAAACAGGAAATTTCATACAAAATGACATATTGGGTGTTCCTGTGACAATAAGAAATCATACAATACAGTGAACACATTATTTATAGTGATCAAGAAATGGCGTAAATAAAAATGGTGAACTTGTTCTTTTCTGCATTTAATTCACAATACAAATTTAAAGAAATTCTGCTTTTTTGTTTTACTGATCATGTAGTTTAACTTAGCAGGATGAATGCCAGCTGGCTATAACAAAACCTGGACAAAAGTTACATTCTCTTGGTTGGATGTTAGTACCCAACAGCAAAATGGCAACTTACACATCCAGCACCTGTGTCCCTGTGAAACCCAGTCTTTAACCCCTTACCGCTGCAGCTAGTTTTGACAGAGCCCCTTTATGACAGAGCCCGATTTTTTAAATCTGACACGTGTCACTTTATAACTTTTGATACTTTTATCTATCCCTGCGATTTAGACATTGTTTTTTTCTGTCACAAGTTGGTAATAAATTTTGGTCCATACAATCCTTGTTTATTTGTGAAAAATCTAAAAATTGTTGTGAAAGTTTGGAAAAATTTGTGATTTTTAAACTTCTAAATTTAAGAAGTGTATGACAGATAGCTATACCACACAAAATAGTTTATAAATAGCATCTACCATATCTACTTTATGTTGGCATCAGTTCTTAAATGTATTTTTATTATTTTTAAAACAGTGGGTTATACATAGTAGCAATTTTTCACATTTTCAAGAAAATTTGCAGCACAGATTTTTTTTAGGGTCCAATTTTGACATGGCTTTAAGGGGCCTGTATGTTAGATATCTCCATAAATTATTCCATTTAAGAAACTACACACCATATAGTATTCAAAACTTCTAGGAAGTTTGTTTACTCTTTGGGGTGTCACAGAAATTAAAGCAAAGTAGAGGTGAAATTTCCAAATTTCACTGTTTGTCAGATTTTTATAGGGGTCCTGTAGTAGTTAACTGGTAACTTGGAACCTGAATTAGTCAGCTGGTCACAAGGGACCTGCATCAGTCAACTGGTCACTGGGGACCTACATCAGTTAACTGGTCACTGGGGTCCAGTAGCAGTCAACTGGCTACTGGTGTCCTGCTGCAGTTAGCTGCTCACTGGGGATCTGCAGCAGTCAGCTGGTCATTGTGGTCATGCTGTAGTCAGCTGGTAAGTGGAGCCCTATAGCAGCCAGCTGGTCATTGAAGATCTGCTGCATTCAACTGGTCACTGAGGACCTGCAGAAGTAATCTGGTCATTGGGCCCCTCAAGCAATCAGCCGGTCACTGAGGTCCTGTAGAAGTCATCTGGTCATTGGGACCTGCATCAGTCAGCTGGTCACTAGGGACCTGCAACATTCAGTTGGTTCCTTGGGATCAACAGCAGTTAGCTGGTCTATGGGGTCCTACAGCACTAGGTAGTATATTGAGAACCTGCAGCAATCAGCTGGTCATTGGTGCAGTAATCTTATCATTGGGGACCTGTAGCTCATTGGGGTCCTGTAGTAGTTAGCTGGTAACTTGGAACCTGCAGAAGTCAGCTGGTCACTAGGGATCTGCATCAGTCAACTGGTCACTGGGGACCTGCATCAGTCAGTTGGTCACTGGGGTCATGTAGCAGTCAACTGGCCATTGGTGTCCTGCAGCAGTCAACTGGCCATTGGTGTCCTGCAGCAGTCAGCTGGTCACTGCAGTCATGCTGCAGTCATCTTGTCATTGGGGCCCTGTAGCAGCCAGCTAATTACTGGGGTCCTGCAGTAGTTAGCTGGTCACTGGGGTCTTGCAGCAGTCAGCTTTTCACTGGCATCCTGCAGCAGTAAGCTGGAAATTCGGGTCCTGCAGCAGTCAGCTAGTCATTGGGGTCTTACAGCAGTTATCTCATCATTGGGGACCTGTAGCAGTCAGCTGGTCATTGGAATCCTGCAGTAGTCAGCTGTTAACTTGGAACCTGCAACATTCAGCCGGTCACTTGGGACCTGCAGCAATATACTGCTCACTAGGGACCTGCCTCAGTCAGATGGTTCTTGGGGACCTGCAGAAGTAAACTGGTCATTAGGATCCTGCAGTAGTCAGCTGGTCACTAGGGAACTGCATCAGTTAATTGGTCACTGGGGTCCTGTAGCAGTCAGCTGGTCATTTGGGTCCTGCAGTACTCAGCTGGTCACTGGGGACCTGCAGCAAACAGCTGGTTACTGGGGTCCTGCTTCAGTCAGCTGGTTACTGGGGTCCTGCTTCAGTCATCTGGTCATTGGTGCCCTGCAGCAGTTAGCTAGTCACTAGGGTCATGCAGCAGTCAGCTGGAAATTGGGGTCCTACAGCAGTCAACTGGTCATTGGGGTCTTGCAGCAGTAATCTCATCACTGTTTGTCAGATTTTTATAGGTGTCCTGTAGTAGATAGCTGGTAACTTGGAACCTGCAGCAATCAGCTGATCACTAGCGACCTACAACATTCAGGTCACTAGGGACCTGCAGCAATATGCTGGTCACTAAAGAGCTGCAGCAGTCAGATGCTCTTTGGGGACCTGCAGAAGTCAACTGGTCATTGGGGTTCTGCAGCAGTCAGCTGTTCACTGAGGTCCTGCAGCAGTCAACTGTAAATTGGGGTCCTGCAACAGTGAACTGGTCATTGGGTCCTGCAGTAGTCAACTGGTCATTTTGGTCCTGCAGCAGCCAGCTGATCATTGGAGTCCTGCTGCAGTCATCTTGTCACTGTGGATCTGCAGCAGCCAGGTGGTCACGGAGGTCTTTCAGCAGTCAGCTGGTCATTAGGGTCCCACAGCAGTAAGCTTGTAACTAAGGAAGAAAAAAATGGATTACCATCAACCATTGAATTTGCTTAAGTCCATGAACTTCTCTTCATCTCTGCTGTCTATAATATTACAATTTTTGATTACATGATTAATGATTAACAATAATCAATATTCTTATCAATTTTAACAAAAAAAATATGAATATCAAAATTCCCTTTTCTATCACCAATATCTTCTTCTTCATCAAAAAAGTATTACTAATAGTAAAAGTCACATCTGCTTCAATTTGTCTACATCCCCCACCTAAATACATAAGACTAATTTATCTAACATTATTTCTCTATTTTTAATAAGACTTGATGATACAGTTAAAACCTGATTTTCATCCATAGGAAATTATTTTGCCTCTCTGGAATTTTCATGATTTGGCTTTGATGTTCCAGTAAAATATATAACTTGCTTAGCTTATAAAAAGGGAATTTAAAAGCTGTGTATTTGTTCTGGGTAGTAGAATGAGAATGAGAGATTAAGAGGTTACCAATGGATTTATAATTAATAAATCTATTAACATCCTTTTGTATCCACTGTGACATTTCTACCATCATAGTTATGTTGTCATTCAATACTTGGATAATGTGAGATTAAACATATGGGATTTTTTTTTAATGAAGACAACCTTTCTTAAATGATAAAGTGATTATCAGCTGATTGCTGTAGATCCTGCTTTTCTAACTTTCTGGGGTAATGTAGCATTACATGGTGGTCAATCAAATGCAGGTCTCTATGTAATGGATTGATGGGTTAGATTAGATCTAAAAAAAACAGCTTTATGCTGCCTTATAGTCCATTTTTAAGCTTAAAGGGGTTTTATCGCTACAAAAATCATGTCTCAGATTATGGGGACATTAAAAATAAGCACTTTTGTAATTGGGTTGCATGACCTCTGTCACTTGGTTTAGCAGATATGAGCTTTTCTGTAAATCTGTGTTCTATTTCTGCTGTTGCTGGTCGGACACGCCCCCTGGACATTTCCCACCCTAGACACGCCCCGTCACTGTGATTGGCTGGCTGACATTTCATTCAGCCTGTTCAGATATGCCCGAAGACAGGAAACGCCCCGGCCACACCCCCTACACTGTGATTGGCTGCCTGCACACTCTGTGTTTACTCCCCTCTGAGCTGTTAAAATCGATAGTGAAACCAAGGGCTGCTGGCTCTATATACATCTCCCAGCTCTAGGGTGAAGGATCTGGGCAATTACTGGCTGTTTAAAGGGCTTTTGCCAAGAGGTTGATTCACTTCCTCACAGGTCCAGTCCTTAAGCAGCTACTTTGAAAAGAGGGCGTTCTGTTCCTCAGATCTAATGCAAGCTCCGCCTCCTTATGACATCATCACGTGCTCATTCCGAGGTTAAATACCTATTTTTCAGCTTCTGCATCATGAACTCCTCTGTAGTGTATAAAATAAGGATTCAACACAGTGTTTTTACAAGCTTTATGTGTAGTGTAATGCTTAGCTGATCAGCCCTGCAAGAGAGAGGTTAGGAGTTCAAGCCCCATCAGTAGTTTTTTTATTTTCTTTAATAAATTGTACACATATGTAAAGATATGAAAATATATGTGTAAACATCTATAATTTTATATATATACACACATAGCTCCCCTATATAGTGTCCCATCCTCACAGTCACACCAAGCACTTCCAACATACGTGATACAATGCTTATACTCTGGGGGATGAGACATGATATAGGGGAGCTATGTATGTGTATATATATCATTATAGAGATTGACATATATATCATAGGTCTCTCTACATATATGTAGAATTAAGGGGGGAAAAAAAACTCTGTGAGGGACTAGAACTCCAAACCCCTTCATTGTAAGAGCAAAGCTCTACCACTACACTACCAGCCCAAGTTAGTTATAGGTTGAGCAGGATCCTCTCTCAAAGCTGATTGCATCTCCCCCCATTGTTTTCGCTCACATGTCACTGACAGCAAGCAGAGATCTTTACTTGAAGCTGACATTTGTCCTTGTAGTTGAGTAAAGATCTCTGCCTGTTGTCAGTACAATTTGGGTGAACACCACTAGAACAGAAGAGCTGCTGGCTTTCAGTGTAATTTGTGTGTAAACTAAGAGATATAACAGGTGCTTGCTGTCAGTGAACGTTGAGTGATAGAGTTGATACCTTTACTTGGGTGATAGCTGCTTTTTTTTACACTTTTTTAATGACATGCATTTAGGAAAGTGCCTAACTTATGATATCTAAGCATCCCACATCGACATTACATGGTGGCAAAACCCCTTTAAGTCACAGATCCCCAAATATAACACAGTAGTATAGAATCTCCTGCCTGTTAACAGGGCAGTGTGCATTGCTCCATATAAAACAGTAACAGATTGCAGACTGGTAACAGAGGGGAAGAGGGTGGGGCAGTCTGCATATCTCACATGTCTCATCTGTGTGTATAACTGCATATAGCACAGCAGGGAGCTTGTGGAGCCTGAAGGCTGCAGTCATAAGAAGCATGCAGGAGGCTACAGAGCTGTTATATCCAGACAACCTTCTGCATCCCCTGCTTCATACAAAATGATGATGTCACAGTTCTTCAGTGAGGGGAGACACGCCTGCTGGGAGGAGAGACATGCCTGCTGACAGGAGAGACTCACCCCTGGATTTCAAACTCAATCTCAGAGAATTAGCTGAACAGCACGAACAGCTCAAACAATAAAACTCCTTTAACAGGTGTAACGACTCACATGCGTCCAGATGCCATCTTAGACCATCCTGGGGTTACTTAGCTCTGGGATCGCCGCTTTTGGTAAGCGGTCTGGCACACCAATATATGTCACACTGACACCAGGCTTCTCCTTCAGGCTTCAGGCCATTGCACACCAATGTCAGTACAGGTCAGTACAGATTTTTTAAAAACGCAAACAAAATCCTCAGCCGTCCGGCCACTAGCTATACAAGAACTGAGTCCCTCTCTAACGTGTGGTCAAGGCCTATCGCCAATGCATCACAAACACATGTTACCAGTACTCACTGGTTCTGGCTTCTCTCAAGCCTCTTGGGGGCAAGAGCCTCTCCCCAGCTCCTCTGCTGCACTGCCAGCTAGCAGACCACGCCCCCTTTCACCTGGAGTAGGAGGCCTTTAATAGATCTCCGGAGAACCACCCAATAACTGGGTTGGAACACAGAGACCTGGAATGTGGGAACAACCACCCACCCATCTGCAGTTTTTCCGGGAAGGCCAGCCCATAATGGCTGGACATTAGCCATGCTAGGTACAAGGGTCAGCAACCTACTGCTGCTGACCGACAATACCTGGCTTCCCCCACCGAGACCAGGCTCTCAGTAGCACGTACGCCACCTAGTGACAGAACTCTGCGACTGCCTATGGTCGCTCTGCCACATATCCCCCCCCATTGATAAAGACCGTAGGCCTTGATCACCCTGCACAACCCTTCCTCCTGGGTCAAAGCTCCTACACAGGGCCACCGTCTTCTCCACATCCTCAGGGGCAGGGACAACATTTTCCATGCACAGCTCAGCTGTGGGCTCACACTGTGCACTCTTCCCACAATGAGCAACCGACAGGTCATAGCCACTTACCACCAGTGGCATAATGCATACACGCTCTGCAACAATGAAGTCCTCCCCTTCAGTCCGCATGCTGACATTCATAGGGCTACTATTGACAACCCCAATACAAGCGCTATCATATCTACTAACCTTCTTCCACACACAGACTGCCTTGTCATTGTGCCCACTGGGCAGTGTCTTCCCTATTTTGGGTCTCACAAAAGACCCCTGGTTGGACCCAGCAACCATACTATCAGAAGCTGTAATGACAGCAGACTTCTCAGAGTCGCTATCCACTATGGCCGATAGGGGTGCACCTGAGCCCCAACTTGCTACCTCTTTGTCTGCAGGATTACAATAATACCCCAATTTCACTTCATCCCAAGGCCTCTGGTCCTCACTGAACATCTTCTGTCCCTGAAGCTCCATCTCTTGGCTACTAGCTGTCACCTGATTTCTACCAGAGGAAATCTGGTTTACCTCACTGATAACTTACGCTACCCTAGGACCCACTGTGGCCCCCATAACATGCATGCTAATTGCAGGGTTCCTACGGCAAACCTCATCACTGATGTCAGGTTTTTCCCATTCAGACAAAACGCCTCTCCTAGAACGCTGTTCAGACATTGCTGCAATGGCCCCTTCATTAATGTCCAGTGACACATTCCCCTGTGCACACCTCTCATTGCTCCTGTGAAACCGACTTACTGCACTAAAATATGGATACATTTCCTCCATATCCTCTGTAACTCTCTCCAAGGGAGAACTCTCAGTATACCTGCTAGTTACCTCTGGGGCACTGATGACAACAGCTACATATAGGAAACCCTTGCCATTTACCTCAGTTTCCTTACTGGGGATTTCCTTACCATCTGAGGGGTCAAACACACTGACCAGCCACTCACTAGCGCTTGAGCCTACAACCCCCTCCTCTGGGTATAGCGGCTCACATTGTCCCTCACTACCATCCCTGCTGTCTTTTGGACCACTGCAGTAAAAGCTACTGGAAATAAAGCAACCATTGGAGCAAGTTACCTTATCTGCACTACAGGTATCAGCACAATCTTTCTCTTCAATCCCTGCAGGGTCACAATATGGATTTTCATCACAGATCCCCTTCTCTGTAATACACTGATCAGGACTGTACACAAAATCTGCCTTGGCACACATTTTTTTTCAAACGTATTTTCATCACTCCCATTTGAATAATCAACATCATCAGTAGTCTGTAGCACAGACACACTACATCATCCACTCCCACACTGCAACTAAGACTCTTCACAGAAGTTTTTTTTTTCCCTTCGTAACTAACCAGTACATTCATACTCATAGTCTTCTCATACATGGTAGTAGAGCCCTCATACACAGCACCAGAGCAATCACCATCCTGAGAGGCCGTTTCTCTTTCAGGAAACCCACTTGCAGAGTTCCCATTAAAGCAGGCAAACATCTCTCTGGGACCAACAAGAGCTGAACATAACTGCTGGCTATCCTTCACAGGACACACATCACCTGTGCTACTTGGGCTGCTCTCCTCTATGACCTCTAGGGGCACACTAGCGCTAATCCCTTCTGCTGCTCTGGCAGCCTGTTCATACATTTCATTTTCTTCACACACAGCAATGACCTCCAGGCAGGGCCGGGACGACGGGTAGGCAGAGGTAGGCGATCGCCTAGGGCACCTACCTCTGCCTGTCTCTAAGGGGTGCAGGCAGGGGCCCCGAACCTCGCCGGATCCAGGCCGCTGCCGTGGGCCTGAAGCGCCGACAGTTTCTGGACGCACATACAGCTGAGGGCTTCTGCGGAGCAGAGAGCGAGCGCTCCCTGCCCCGCAGACAGTGTCGGACTGGCTCCGGGTCCGACACAGCGGGGCCGCCGGGTCCTCATAGCATTGAGGACCCGCCGTGGCCCCGTGCTGCTCAGCTAGGCAGTGTCGCGATGAAGTGATGTTATCGCGACGCTGCCTCTCCTCAGACGCACAGCCCATCATAGGCTGTGCGCCCGAGGGGCTGTCGGAAGAGCAGCCCGGCGCTGGAGGCGTGGCCTGAAGAGGAGCGCGCGGTCTGGAAGCAGGCAAGGTGAGTATAAATGTCATTTTTAACTGCCTGTGTGCCCCCAATATATGTATATGCCTGCCTATGTGCCCCCTATATCTATAAATGCCTGCCTGTGTGCCCCTATATACTTGCCTGTGTGCCCCCTATATCTATATATGCCTGTCTGTGTGCCATCTATATCTATATATGACTGCCTGTGTGCCCCTCCATCTATATATGCCTGCCTGTGTGCCCCCTATATATATATATACTGCCTGTGTGCCCCTATATATACTGCCTGTGTGCCCCCTATATCTATATATGCCTTCCTATGTGCCCCCTATATCTATATATACTGCCTGTGTGCCCCTATATCTATATATGCCTGCGTGTGTGCCCCCTATATCTACATATTTGCCTGTGTGCCCCCTATATCTATATATGCCTGCCTGTGTGCCCCCTATATCTATATATACTGCCTGTGTACCCCCTATATCTAAATATGCCTGTGTGCCCTCTATATCTATATATACTGCCTGTGTGCCCCCTATATCAATATATACTGCCTATGTGCCCCATATACCTGCCTGTGTTCCCCCTATATCTATATATGCCTGCCTTTGTGCCCCTATATACCTGCCTGTGTGCCCCTATATACCTGCCTGAGTGCCTCTATATACCTGCCTGTGTGTCCCTATATCTATATGCCTGCCTGAGTGCCCCTATATACCTGCCTGAGAGTGACCCTATATATACCTGCCTGAGAGCCCCTATATCTATATACCTGCCTGAGAGTGCCCCTATATCTATATACCTGCCTGAGTGACCCTATATTTATATACCTGCCTGAGTGACCCTATATTTATATATCTGCTTGTCTAAGGATACAGTATCTATATACCTGCTTGACTGAGAGGGCATATCTATATACCTGCCTAACTGATGGGGACCTATATATACACCTGCCTAATTGAGGGGACATATATACCTGTCTAAATGCAGGGACCTATATAGCTTCCTATCTGAGGGGACTTACATACCTATAAGTAAGGAGTTGCTGGAAATGTGAGGATTCTAAGATATTTGTGTCCAAATCTGCAGGGACGAGTATTGTCCGGGAGCAATCAGCATGAAGGTGTGAACCGGATGGAGAAGAAAAGGGAAAGTGAATGACGCTGATCAGAAAAGACGTCTCCAGTGAGTCACTAAATGTAACTGCAGTGTAATCACTTTTCTGCAGAGCATCTACATACAACTAATATCTATCACTATACGGTCCCTGTATGGGGTAATATACAGTCTTCACAGCCTGTGTACAACTGATGGTTACATGTGGGGGTCGCGTTTGGTCAGGGTCTGGCAGGATTATTTGATACTTAAGTAGCAATAGTTTGGGGTCTTGGTTTTGTAGGAGTGTTTTTTAGTAACAGTTATTTGTCTGGTGTATTTGCTCCATGTATAGGTGTATTATTTAGTGACTGTTATTTAGGGGTATTGCACTGTCGTATGTAGGTGAGCACTTTTGAAAAAGCAGATTTGTCAGGGCTGATTTTCATTGTAACAGTGCCTGCTGAGGAGATGCACAGGAGCTATGTGGAATATGCAGAAAATTAGTGACAGGAACAGAAGTTTTTTCTATGTAAAAAATACATCCCCCAGTTCACAAAGGGGCTTAAAAAATTCCGTTGGCCCCTTCCCAACCCCCCCGGGGGGCCCCCATTTTTGGGAACGGGGTAAAAATTTTACTAAGTGGGAGGGGGAGAAAACGGGTGCAGGGGACCAGGGGAAAGAGGGGCCGGGTTTGGCGGGGGGTGGGCGGGGGGGCCCCTTGGTGCAGGGATGAGGGAAAAATTTGGGGGGGGTGAAAACTTTTGGGGACCCAGGGGGGGGGGGGCCCGCCATTCTGTACTTGCCTGGGGCCCCAAAACTGCCTTTTCCCGGTCCTCCCAAAAAGGGGCGGGCCCTAAAGTTTGCTTTTTAAAAATGCAATAGCTCCCACCCACCAGTATTTGGGTTTTTTTTCCCCCCCACCCCCCTTTAGGGGAAAGCTCCCCCTTGCTCAGTTTGTGGTGACCTCAGTAGAAGTGATCAATAAATTGTTCTTTTTAAAATCTTTCATCATTCATTTTTGCTGGACATTTATTCTTTAACCCACATTTGTTTAAACCAAAGTCAAAAATTCCCCTCAGGAAAAATGACACCCCTGGGGGGACACGGGGCCCCACAAACTCACAAATCTTGCTGCTCCCCAGCCTTTTTTACCGGGCCTCGGGGCAGTTTTTTGGGGGCCTCTGCATGTTTAAATCCAGGTTCTCATAGCCCCCAAATGCCGGGCGGGGTCCCCAACACAGGTCTCACCCCTTTACCCCCACTGGAGCAGTTTTTCCCCGGGGGTCCTTTGAGGGGTCTCCACACGGGGAAATTTGGGGGTTCGGGGTTTTGAAAGTTGGGTTTTTCCCCTTTGTGACTGCCCTTTGCCCACCCTGGGGGTGGGGTTTCCCCCACCTGGAACTCCAGCGTTTTCCCAAGCGCAAACCTCCCCGGGGGGCCTTTCCTCCTAAAGAGAGCGGGTAAAGGCAAAAAACTCTTTACTCTGTGACCCCCCAGCAGGGTTTTCTTTTTCTGCTGGATGGGGGTTGGCGGGGTTCCTGCTGAGGGAATTTGGGGTTTTCCCCAACGGAAAAAGGCGGGGCCCACAGGGCCCTTTCCCCAAACTTCGTTTCCCTTGAAGGGGGCCCCCTTTTCGAGGGGGTAAATATGGCCCCCGGGCCACGGACATCCGCTTCCGGGGTAGTCATCATTTTGGGGTTTCCCCATAGCAAAAGCCACATCCACCCTTTTTGGACGACACCATTCTCCTGGGATTTGGGAAAAACCCGGGGCCCTTCTTGGAAAAGGGGGGGGACGGCCTCTCCGGGGCACATTTCCATTTTGTGGGCCCTTCCCCTTGAAACCGGTTGGTTTTGGGTAAATTTGGGGGGCAGCTGTCTTTTCCATCTTTGGCTCTTTTCCTTTCCCCGAACCCCCAAGGAAAGTTTTGGAAAAAAACCCATTGTAAAACCCCTTTTATTGCCTCATGCTCTGTTAAAAATTTTGGCCCGGAGCGTTTTATTATACTTTGCTGCTTGAAATTGGGGCCTCCAACAAAATGGGCGAAGCTCCATACATTGCCAAAAAAAAAATTTTTCCCCGGGAAACCAGAAAAACAGATTTTTTTTAGTCAGCACAGTCACTTTTAAAACCCCCCCAAGGCCCCAGCACCAAGATACCCGGTTTCTTTTAGGGGGTTTGGCTTTCCCCTTTCCCCCCCCAAAAGAATTCTTTGTCCCAATGAGGCAGCCTTCCAACACGGGGAAAACGGGTCTGTATACAAGGGGTTTTCTCTTTCCAAAAAACAGGGTTTAAATTAACCCGAGTTTAAACATTCAGGCCTCGGGGCCCCTTTTAAAAAGGGTCCCTGTAGAAAGCCCTTCTTTGCCTTTTTGTGACCCCCTTTTTTTTCGAAAAAATTTTGCCCCTCTTTCCTCCAAAATTTAAAAGGACCCCAACAGGGCCCCGGGACCCCAATTTTGGGGACCTTTTCCGGGGTTATTTTGGTCTGGGATGGGCCGTTTTTGGGTAAGGGGTTTTTGGCACACCAATATATGTAACACTGAAACCGGCTTCTCCTTCGGGGCCTTCGGGGCCAGCTTTTTTTCCCCTTTTAAAAGGCCGGGTTTCAGTCCCGTTATTTTAAAAAAACCCCAAAAACCCTCAGCCGTCCAGCCATGTTAAAACATAAAAATGAGTCCCTTTTAAAATTTTTGTGGTCAAGGCCTATCCCCAATGCCCCACCACCGAAAACCAGAAATCACTGGTTCGGGTTTTCTCTCAACCCTTCGGGGGGGGAAAATGGGCCTCCCCCCCCAGCCCCAATGCTGCCTCCCAGTAGCAGACCACCCCCCCCCCTTTTTAACCTTTTGTTGGGGGACCCCTTTTTAATGGGGTCCCCAAAGAGAAGAAAAAACCCAAATTTACCGGGGTTTGGGAAAAACCCCCGGGAAACCCGGGAAACGGGGGGAAAAAACCCACCCCCCCTTTCTCCCATTTTTTCCCGGGAAAAGGACACCCCTTTTTAAGGGGCTGGCCCTTTGCCATGCAAATTTAAGGGCCCAGAAAACCAAATTGTTTGCGACCGCCCAATATTTTGCCCCCTCCCCCAAAGACCAGGTCTTTTGGGGGGCATGTACGCCCCTAGGGGGAAGCCCCCCCGGGCGATTTCCCTTTTATGGTCGCTTTTGGCCCACAGGGAACATAAAAGTATCTCCCCAAAAAATTTAGTACCCCACCTCCCCTTTTTTGTAAATATTGTAGTTTTTTTCATGGGGTAAAAAACCACCAAAGATTTTTTTTCTTTTGACACAAGGGTTAAAGTACCCCAGTGTATAGTTTGTATAAGGGTATGTTCCAAAATGTACTGGGGGGCCCATTTGACATTCTTTAAATTGGGGGCACGTTTTCCCCCGCAATTTTTTTGGGGAAATTGTAAAACTTATTTTCCCCACGAGTTTTGGGTAGGGCGGGGGAGGAGCCGTAACCCAAAGGGGTTCTTTTTTTGGAGCTATGGTTTACCTTTAATTGTGGCCGCGCTTTCTCACCCTTTATTAGGGGGGGTAAAAACATAAACTGTGTAAATTTGCTATAAAGTTAGGAGTTGTTGAAATAAGTCAAGCTGTTTTAAAACCCAAAGTCTAATTGGTTTTCTGAATATTTCTGAATGTTTAATGTTTTTAATGCCCAAAATAAAAATTTACTTTCATGATAAGCAGATCCTTCTCAAAATTTTTTAAAAATTTAACATTTAAAGTCTAGTAAATGGACATTGCCAGAGAACCTAAATGCGGGGGCCCTTTTATTTTAAAGGGCTGCCGGCTGTAATATAGAGCTAACATTGCACTCTAATGGCCAGGATTAGAGTGAATGCTAATCCCGATCATTTAACTTCTTAGATGCCATGGTAAATGCTCACTGGCATCTATGTGGTTTAACGGAGGGAGGAGGCAGTGGCCTAGCTAGAACTTTGCTACCCAGGGCTGTTGCTAAGGTTGTCACCCCATTTTATAGAAAACAGCACTACTTTTAACATCACGCCTTTGGACCCTGCTTGGAGTCATAATCGTTTAAAAAAAATCATGTTTTTATGTTATATATGTTTTACTTTGTTCTAAGAGTAAATTTTTTTAAACTTTTCTTTTTTTATTTGTGGGATAATTTTATGACTGAAAAGCATCTGTGGTACTAACCCCCACCAGCCCTCAAACAATATCCACCTCCAAGTTTTCCCTTGGTCATGCACCTTTTCAGTTTCTAAAATGAACAACACCATCAATAAAAGTAAGGCGGTAAAAGTGAAACCCCTAATCAGAGGGTAAGGGACAGCTGTGCATTCACTTTTACAATCAAGACAAGTGTATGCTGCCACTACACAAGCCCCAATATAACCTACAATACCGACATATAGAGACCACAGAACGGTCAGACACCAGCTTGGGTTGCCATCACATGACAGTGACTACAGCATTGAACCAAAATGACCACTGACATCCAAGGACTCACAGGAGACATCTTTATGAGTTGTCTCTTCTCTGATGAGCCAGTCATTCTTTTTTCCCTTTCTTCTTGAACCTTCTAAGAATGCCATGACAACGTCTCTCAAACATGACTCGTCCCTGCAGAATTTACCACACAAACATTTTAGACTTTTCCAGCACTTCCCTGCCTATTCCTACCTCTGGTATGGGAAGCCTCCATTAAGTAGGTGGGTAGCAATATTGTCCCCCATTAAGTAGGCAAGTAACAATATTGCCCCCCATTAGGTAGGTTGGTATATATGGTACCACGAATAAAGGCTTCTTCAACCCTTTTTAGTTGATTATTAATAAATCTTTTGGATTTTATTGGTGCTGTATATACCTCTATTTTCAAATCTAGGTAGGTGTATTGGCCCCCTAGCATGTAGGTATATAGGCCAGTTGTAGATAGGTATACTGGCACCCTATTGGTAAATAGGTAGGTATGCAGCCACTTCTATATAGTAGATATATATGCACCCTGTAGGTAGGTATACAGCTCCCTATAGATTGGTATGTATATATTCCTCCTGTAGGTAGATAAACAGCCTCTCTAGGTAGTTAGGCATATGTACACCTCTAGGTAGATGGGTATACAACCCCCTGTAAATAGGTGTACAGCCCCATTTAGATAGGCAGGTATTCATGCCCCCTATAAGTAGAGACATAGGTATACAGCCCACTGTAGATAGGCTGTATTCCTAAGCACCATTAAAAGACAAAATTAAAGGCTATGTCCTATATTTTTGTAATCGTTTTAAAACAATTAATGAAAATAATATATCAAAGGTTTATCCATTAAAAACTTATGATACAGTATTGGGGCCAGAGTGGTCCAAAAAAGAAAGAAAGTAACAAGTACCTAGTTACCCCTCGTTGCTGTTGCTTCATGGCTTCCTGGTGAACCACTTCTTAGGACTTGCAGGTCCTCATTCCAAAAAAGTGGAGAGTCTAACACTCCATTCACTTACAATTGACAGCGGGCCTATCCAGTGTGACAAGAACGCAGAAGTCAAGAGGAACGGTTCACCAGGAGCTCCGGAGCAGCAGCAGTGGGGGACAGCTAGGCAAGTATAAGTTTATTTTTCTGACCACCCTGACCCAAAAGCAGTGTAATTTTTTTTTTAATGGACAAGCCCTTTAACTTAGCAAATAGTTTTTCTACAGATTTTTATATTTTTACACAATACTCCCATATAGATATAGGGCCTATAAGTCTCTTACACCACTTACAACCCTCTAATCCTATAGTTAGTTTCCTACCACTGTCTTATTTTTGCTAGGGTCATCTCTTTATCTCCTGCACAAGTATCATCTACTACCTCAGAGATATCACCTCACCTCATCTGTCTGTATCATCTACTTCTCTTCCCCCTTGTTTACGTCTCTCAAATATCAACCCCTCAGAGTCATACCTTCTATTTTTACATTTAATATGTTACCCCTAAGTTCAGTCTAATTCTTTTTACTTATGTCACTCCTCTCTCTTTTCTAGATATAATCTATCTTGCCTCTACTATCCTATACCAGGTATCATTTACATTCCATCTATCTCTGCCCTTTCTCAAATGTCATCCTCCCGTTATCATCTGACTCTCCTAATATTATCTCTTTCTCTAGTATGGCCCTCCAGAATAAGCTCCCCCAGAATCTCCTTTCTCCTAAGTAACAATTTTTTTCATGTAGTATCACCTTCATCCCACCAGAATCATCTCTCCACCCTAGGCAGATTCCTGCTTCCTTGAGTTTAGTGGTGAAAAAATGTACCCTGGTGAATTGATATGCAGTAGGCTGGTCACCATCCTACAAAAAGAAATATATGTGTGCAAAGGGATGGAAAAAAATAGGCAGTATACATTGTAAGTAAGAATTTGTAAGAAAATATGGGGTCACAGGGGCAATTAAATGAGTGAATGTCCATCTAACAACCATTATTTTAAATCTTAGGCTGCTGGGGTACAAGAAATCCTGTAACACTTGCCTTATATGCCAGAGGAGCTTGTCCTTTTGTAGCACAAAAGAATAGAGATGCAATAACTCATAGCAGCCAACCACATTTCAGCAATTATATTTCAGAAATCTTTTAGAAAATAAAGGAAGAAATCTGATCCTTCATATTGGTGTTCTCTCCACCTTTCCTTTACATTAGATTTGACACCATTAAAAAGTGTACTGTGGTGACTTCAAAAAATCCTGTTTGTACAGCCTTGAAAATCTCCTTCAACATTATACCATTTTCAAGGAGAAGATTGGCTACAAAATGCAAAAACTATAAAGATATATTAATATGTTGCAGATTGGTGGCAGTAATTCCTGCAAAAGTCTCATTTATCTGAATGGATCTTGCAAAAATTCATACACAGACTGCCAATAACTAATGATTAATTGCAGAATCTTCTGCAACAAATCTGTTTCTCATAAGTTCACAAGTTGAGCAGGTTCTAGACACAGGAGCATTAACTCTATACCTAGGTTTCTAGGACTAGGATGCCATTTGCTGTAGTCTGCACTGATTGCTCTAGGGAATGTCTAATTTGGCAACTCCTAATTATTCACTTCCACTGGAACCCAGTTTAAAGCCCTTGGAGTTTCAGCTTCAAAAAAACAATTTAAAATCCTGTAATAGAAAACAAAAAGCTAACGTAATGGGGTGTGACACTTCTGTGGAATTCAATGCCAAAGCTTCTGAAGGAGTTTATACAAAAGCCACACAAGTTTGGAACTTGGAAGAGAGAGAGACCAAGATATCAGAACACCTCTTAAATGCATTTCATTCCAAATCCCCTGCAGCAGTGCTTTATAATTATCTGTGACATCGCACTGATAATGCCAATCTCTTGCTAATTGTCTCAAATAGGGGGAAACAGATTTTAACTCTTCTTGGGCCAGAACAACATATACGTTATTTAAAACAAAAACAGACAGCCTGGAAGTATTTTTATGACTAAGTGATACATGTGTTTATGTGTATTTATTTCTTGAGATATCGCAACAGTGAAACTATAAAAGAAAATATGATTCTTACCATTTAATGATTTAATGTCATTATTATTTAATAAGACTTGGATAAACATACAGTATGCAGACAATGTCATAGTAAGTTAACTAACTATACTACTAGTTTAATTGCATCACTCTATGAACCCTATGTACATTTTTATCTATCTACAATAAAGCACGGTTTTATATATAAAAATTATATATATTATATTTTATATAAAAATAATAAAATAATATATTTATAAAACCCTTTGTATTTGTGTATAAATTTTGTATATATATATATATTATATATTCACACATAAAATATGTATACATGTGGGGTATGTATGTGTTATATTATATTATATATATTATATAATATTATATATTTATATATATATATATATATATATATATATATATATGTATAACAGATAGACAGACAGACACTTCATATACACTTTTTATTATTTTCTAAATTTCATCAATTAAAACATGGGCACCGAGTAATGTGGCCGTTAAATCTTAAAGGTCTGATATCTCTAAATATTATCTGAAAGTGTCAGCAGCACATTGTCATCCTTGGCGTATTGTCTTTTGGAACAAAAAGGAAATAAGCTCTTGAATGACTGATGCAATCTTCAGCATATGAGATGAAATTCAGGATAGTAAAGTATGTAAGATAAGAAATAATGAGATGTTAACAAAGAAATAGGTTGGGTGCTAATTAAAATTAATCCATGAATTAACCTGAAGGCTTTTGGTGTTTAGAAAACAGATACATTTGAAGTAGGAGTTCTATAACCAACAGGCTGGAGTCAAAAGCTATGCAAACCATTACCTTTTCTTTGTTTTTGTCTTTTCTCCGTATGCATTGAGTTTAAAGCTCTAGAGAAAGCCATTAAAAGATTATCACCTCTGATTTATGAAAATGCAGCATAATAACAACAAACCAGACAATGAGATGACAGTGTTCTGTGGAGGACATTTATTCATTTCAGAATAAGGCGTGTTAAACACTCAGAATGAAGGGATACACAGAACAATACAGAGATGCCTTTACAATCTTGTCATTATTGAACACAATACAATTGTTTCTTTGTGTGCGAGAATTTTTTTTGTTATATTCGAGATTGGTAGGAAAATACAAGGCATTGAATGCATAGATTATTCTGTGTTTCAAAATTGACATCTGCATTTAGTTTAGTAAATAATGCATTTTTACACATTGTATATTTTTAGGAATTTGTCCTGTATTGCTTTAGTTTGATTTAGCAATATTTTTTTATTTTTTTTTTTGTTTGTGCTTAAGAAGATAAAATGAAATGCACGATTCTAAAAGTTGTTTTATCTATCTATCTACAAAACTATATGTACACAACTTATGCACCATTGAATCCTATGGCACAAGTCTTTTAATCAGCTGTGAAAGCCAGTTTAAAGGGCCAAAAATTATGGACATAGTTTAATGTTAATGGGTATGGTCTCCTGCTTTGAGATATATTAATTAATATTCAAGCCAGAAAATGAAGCAAATTTTCCCACAAATCTACATCTACTCACAGCAGGTGTAGGTTTAATTTTCTGGAAGACTGAAGAAGTTCACAACACACAATTGTAGATTTTTGTATTTCAACAAATGATATTTACAGACATTATGTCATTAAATTGAAATAAAGGGATGTTGAATCGTGACTTAGGTACATCGTTTCAGTTTATAATAAATCTTAATCATGTAGAGAAAATAATGAATATAAGGCCTGGTTCACATGGCTTATTGCCGGCGTAATTGCGGGGACGGATTTCGCCCCGCAATTACGCCGGCAGCCGTAGAGCGGGGCGGGGCGAGGCGGGGGGCCGGCAGCTCGCCGGCCCCATAGATTGTCATTGTCTATGGCGCGTACGCGTCGTAAATAATTCACATGTCCCTTTCTCCTCCCGCGGCAGATTCGCCGAGCGGGAAGAAGAGACGGAATGCACAGTACTCTATGAGAACTGTGGATTACCGTAGTTACTGGGACGGATTGGAGCCGTACTGCAGCGCAAATCCGGCGCGCAGTACGGCTCCAATCAGTCCCAGAATAAGCCGTGTGAACGAGGGCTAAAGCCGATACATAATAAGGAAATAGGTGATAGAATGTGAAAAAATGGTTTGGAGAGCAATTGGAGAGAATCTCATAGGTACTGTAAATGAGCAGTGATGCATATAAGGAGGACCTGTCCAGAACTGGTAGAGTATATAGGCAGTATGGACCAATGGGTTTCAGTTGCATGCAGCCAGTCTCTCGTGTGGCTTCCGCCTAAAGGTGGGATATTTCAGCACAGACTGGAATAGCTTTAACCCTGTGTCACACAAAGCAAATAAATGCTTTGAGGAAATCTGTGACATTCTGAAACACCTTTGGAGTTCCTGTAGCTCCAATAAGAGACGTCACTAGTATGCTGCGCTGGTATCACGTCCAGTTAGATAGCCACCAGTGGGGGTGTTCAGTAATATCTACTGTGTTTTGTGTGGTGTGCTTTTACCCTTCTTTTTTTAACTAGCAATTTGTGAATTTATTGGCACGTTGGTGAATTCTAGAGCACCAGAATCTATGGGCGACATGCATGATTTTTAGCACCCAGGCGCCATTTTTTTGCGCACAAAAGTAGTGTAGAATGCGCCTGAATCTATAAACTGGTCTACTGCAGGTTATAAATCAGACACATTCTAGCACAAAAACGACAAATCAGGCTCAGGTAAACCCCTTTTAAGGGGTTTACCTGTTCAAGCAGTAATGCGCCTGGATTTGCCGTACCGAAGCTATAAATGTGTAGCTTCCTACAGTTGTAGTGCGACATGCCTGCAGCACACCCCCCTGATCTCAGGCGCATTACAAAGTGTCGCGGGTGCTCTGTAATGCGCCTGATACTGGAGTGCGCCAGTCATAGCGAATGGGGCTGCTCTAGTCTTCGGACTAAAAAGACGCCAGACTTCTGGTGCAGCCCATTCACACATGTCCCCCTACATGTCTAAGAGAAATAAGTTTACCATAATTATCCAAAATGGACGCTATCATCCCACCATGTATTGAATTGATGTGAACAGAATTTTTCTCCATATGCTATATTTATTATACACATGTATTATAGTGTGTTTACAGATTTACATTGGTCATTTGGTATTGTTGCCTATATATCCCATATTTGAATTATTATCTTTTGCTGTTTAAACTTGCGTTAACCCACATGCCTAATGTGCTAGTGTTCTGTAGAATTTTACTTAGCCTTTATTTTAGGACTACGCAGAAAGTCCTTATAAATTTAGCTGCTTAGTTTTGGTGGAAATTTTGATCAGACACTGGTGTTGTCATTTGTCAGTCATATAATAAAACATTCTACTTGCCTACCCAGCCCCACAAAAAAAAAGAATTCTAATATATTTTCAGGGCATATTTACATATGCCAGCATTTTGACAATTGGCCCATTTTTTTCTGAATAGGGTTTACAAAAATACATTTCCGTGTGGAAAAAAAACTTATTGTTATGTACAGAATAGATATTTCAGTCAAAGAAACTGCTGTAAAGAGTTTACTGCTTGTGAATTTTACTTAGTTTAGGTATTTTGTTTTAGCACATAAGAAACTTAATTTACACATTTCTCTACATGTTTCTTAAATGGTATTAGAGATTATTAGAGGAAACATAGGAAATGATGAAAATTGTAACATTTTTGCTACAATGTGCTGGTGCAGGGGGCTCGGGGTTTTTGGTATTTTTAAAATTTTAAATTTTCTGTCTTTTTCTAAAAGTTACTAGAAAGCTTAAAAATTTTTAAAAAAATCCCTTTTTTTGGGTTTTCAGAAAACTCATTGATGATTTTTTGCAATGAGACTTTATTTTTTTTATTTTAAGGAATGTGTTTAACAAACCCTAAAAGAGGAAAATGCATATATTTTCAACCCCAAATTTTTTACTATTGAGCGGGAAAAAAGGTTTTTCCTGTATACTGCTTTGTTGATTTTGGGGGGAAATTAAAAAATTTTCTTTCTTGAAAAAGCTCCAATTTTCCCTATGAAAAAGCAGTTTCAATATTAAATATAGAACCCCGTTTAGCCCTGGTTTTGGGTTTCCTACCCTGGGCTTCCTATCCAAAAAATTCAGACCCCTCAGCCCTCCCACGGGCACTAAATATAAAATCAGGGCCCCGGGCCCATTTCCGGGTTAAATTTTTACCCCTTGGCGGGGGTGAAAATTTTTTTTCCCTATCCCCCTTAAAATTTTGCATTCCAACCCCCGCAAAACAAAATTGCATAAACCCCATTTAACAGTCCCCCTTAAATAACAAAAAAAGGTTTTATTTTTTTAACCCACAAAAAGGGGACATTTTTTGGAACCCCTAGCCCCGGAACCCCCAGTTTTTTAAATCGCTTTTAGGAGTGTAAAAAGGGCCCAACCATTTGCATAAATTTGTCTCAACCCCTTTTTTGCCTATAAACCTATTTTTGAAAAAAATTTTGTTTAAGTTTTGGGGGCCCCCTTTGAAATTTTTTGGGGAATTTGTACACTGTTACGTGCCAAAAATTGGGGGGCATGCCATTTAAATTTGGCCAAACATTGGAGCAATTGTACAATTTATTTTGAAAAGGGCCCCCTGAAAAATTGGGGGTATTCAAAAGTTTTGGGTTTTTCTGGTGAAATTTAATACACCGATTTTGTGCTTTGCAACAAAATTCACCATTTTTCAAATGGGAACGGGGGTAAACAGGGAAAAGGTTTTTTGGGCCACAAAGCACGACAATTACTAAAAAAAAAACAGTTTTCGCAAAACCCAGAACCCAAAAAGGGAAAAATTACCTTTATCCCACTAGGCCCAAAATCCCACCACACCCATGACCAAAATATCACCCCCAGACAGGGGGCTGAAAAATACCAAAAACATTCATCACCCACAATTTGGCTGAATAATACTTTTCACATCAAAAAACCCCTTACCAAAAACCACACAGTGAGTGAATAATACGGGCCCATCATGAACCCCTACACCACCACACAGTGAGGGAATAATACACCATACAAAAAACTGAATAAAAAACCATTAAAAATTACGAACAATAAAACCCCATACAGTGCCCATACAGGGGTAGTTTACCAGTTGAAATGCGGGAGTAATGGTTACAATAATTTTTAAACATCAGGGACTTCAATTGGGAAATTTTATCTTCTATGTGAGTCTTTCTCTTCTTTTAGGTTGTATCTTTATGGGCCCCCCTTTAAAGTGGGTAGGTATAAAGGGCCTCTGTAGGTACAGTAGGTAGTAATATAGGCCCCTTTAACTCAGTATATAGACCCCTGTAGGAAAGGTAAAATATTTTTATAACCCCCCTTGATGTGGGGTCAGTTTTTAAACTGCTATAGGTAAGTACCCCACCCCCCCGGCCACTTTATTAGGTACACCTGCCCCAACCCTGTTCTTTAAAACTTTTAAAATTTCAAATCACCCCAATCCCCAGGGCCCGGCAACTCAGTGCATTTAGGCATTAAAAAAGGGGTCAAGACAATCTCCTGCATTTAAAAAACCCGAGCACCCAGTAGGGGGAAGAAAGGTGATTTGAGTCCCTTTTGGAACGTGGAAATGGGGGTTGGTCCCGGAAGGGGTTGGTCGGAGAATTTCAAAAAATGCTGATCTCCGGGGATTTTCACCCCAAAACCCCATCTCTGGGGTTTTTTACAGGGAAGGGTCCCGAAAAGAAAAAACACCCATGGGGCGGCAGTCCTTTTGGGGGGAAAGGGCCCTTTTTTGATCCCGAGGTAAAAGGGGAGAAGGGGCCAGACTGGTTCAAAGCTGATAAAAGGGAAACAGTGACTAAAATTAGCCACCCTTTTACAACCAAGGTGGGCGGGGAAAGAGCATCTCTGATGAAACATTTACGGAAACCCTTTGAAAGGCAGGAGGGCCCTAAAAGCCCCAAAAGACCCAAAAACACCGGGTTTTTGGCCCACTCCTTTAAAGCTAAGAAAGGAAAAGGAGGCTCCAATTTCCCCAAGCAAATGAAAATTGGAACGGGTGGGAAAAAAAATTGGGGAAAAAAAAACGTTGCGTGGCCCCGGGATGAGTCTGTTTTCGCTGCGACTTTTCGGTGGTAGGGTCTTTAATTTTTGGCCCCGTCAACAACATAAAAGCAGGGGTTTCCCCCTGCCTTTTTTAATAAAAGGGTTTCAGGGGGGTGTTTGGTGGTGCCCATGGTGGGGGGAAAATTTTCTTGGCCCCTTTTTGGGGCCCCCCTTGGCCCCAAAGGGGAAGCAACGTTTGAAAACCCCTTGTTGAATCTATCCCAAAGATGAATTGAGGCATTCTGAAGGCAAAAGGGGGGGTTTTCCAACCCTTTGGTTTTTGGGAGGGGGTCCTAATAAAGTGGCCCCGGTGAGTGTTATAGTTTAAACCCCCAGTTTGGTAAGTAGAATAAAAGGCCCCCCATAGCTATGTTTAAAAACCCCCTAAAAGGTAGGGGGTTTTAAGTCCCTTGTAGGTAGATATAGCCCTATATAAGTAGTAGATATGTCCCCACTTTGGTAAATATAGCCTTCCTGAAGGTAGATATTGCCCCTTTTAGGCAAATAACCCCCCTGTAAGAAAAAATTATGGGCCCCCGGGTAGGTCCCTTTTTAACCCCCTTTTTAAAAGGTGGTTTAAACCGCCTTTTAGGTAAATATAGTCCACCGTGAACTTATTTTCCCAAATGGGTGGGAATAGTTTCCTTTTTGGGTAGAAAAAGCGCCCTTTCTTTTAAGGAAAATAAAAAGCTCCCTGGAGCTACTATACCCTCCCTTTTGGAAAAAAATTGTCCCATTGCGGTTTTAGAAAAAAGCCCTTTTGTGGGTATTTTTAGCCCCCCAATGAACCCTTAGTGGCACCCATAAACTAAAAAAATTTAAAAAAAAAAAAAAAGGGGTTTTTTCCCCTTTGCCCCGTTCCCCCACTGAGAAACTTGCTCCGGGAGTGTTTTCCTGGTTTGCCGGCCCTTGGTGGCCCATCCATGAGATTTAGCCAGGACACTGCTCTTTGCCCCTCTCCGGGGCCCCGAACCTTTTGGCTTCGGGCCCGGGGGATACCCGGGCTTAGCAGGGGGGAGGATGAAAGTTTTGCACCCTTTCCCCCCTCTGCGGGGCTAAATCTGTTTTATCCCGGCCAAAGGGATAATTAACCACCCTCCCTTCCCCCTGGTGGGGCAGCTGCACTTTAGTTTTGAAGGTGATGGCGGGAAAGTATAGGCAAACCCGGGAACTTTAAATTTTTAAAAAAGGGAAAGCAGAGAAAAATTTTTTCAACCGCCCATTTTTCCTTGATGAGTGGCACGGCAGACAGCTGCCTGCCCCACTCCCCCATAAAAACCCCCTTTGCCTGGCCCCAAAAATTTAAAACTCCTTTTTTTTTGGGAAATAAAGCAGCAGATGATAAAACGGGAATTTCCTTTTTTGGGAAGTCTTTATCGACCTTTTTTTCAAGTTTTTCCTTTTCCACGAGGTGAATAATCGCTGGTGGTTTTGTGCTTAAACCCACCAAGTTATACGGGGGTTTTCCCCCCCAATTGGAAAAGCCGGGAAAAAAAAAAATCTATACCCCTTCCCAAAGGCCCGGGTTTGGAACACCAATTTTTACAAATTTTAAATAAAAAAATTCCCTTTTTACCCAATGGAAAATTTTTCGGTTATGCCCCCATTTTTTGTGATCTTTGGGGCCCCCTTCCAATCTGACTCCAACCCCCCTGAGTCGGGTGAGCCCAGAACAGTTTGTCTGAGGCGGCCACCCTGGGTTCTCTTGGTATACCATGCCCCCCCTTACCCCTCAATTTTTGCTTTCTAATTTGGTTCTTTTAAACCTTTTTGCGCCCATTATTTTATTTGGTGAAGACAGTGTTTTTAATTTTGACACCCTACGTAACACAGGCCCCTTGTAAAACCCAAAAAAATTTGTAAAGAAATTTTAAATTCAAAAAACCCCAAACCACAAATTTAAGTTTTCAGAAAATAACATAAATTTTGAAAATTCCAAGGGTTTGTTTGCCCCCCAAATTTTTTGGAATTAAATGGTCATTAACCTGGGAGGTTATGGTAAATTTTTGAGGTTTTGCCCCCAAGTATTTTACAGGCCCCTTAGACAGGATTTTTCCTTTTCCCTTTTATAGTTTTCTTTATGTTGGGGGGTGAATTTAAAAAAGGGGAAAAATTTTAAAATGGGAGTCGTTTTTTAAAGTTTTTTGTCAAATTCCGTTTCAATTATTTTGACCCTTTCCCTCAAAATCGGGTTTTTTTGAATCGGGTTTCCAGACCGCTTTTTTTCATTTCCCTCCCTTTTGAATTTTTTTCGGGGCCACCCCCAACCATGGGGGACCCCCAAGGGGGGTCAAAACCCCCCCCCAGAGAGGGCCCTTGGGGGGAAAATTTCCCCATTAAAAGATTAGAAAAACTGTGAACAACAACTACTCTCTCGGGGCTGTTTCTTTGTTTTTCAAAAAGCAGGGCAGACAAAATTTTTCCCAAAAGCGTTTTCCCCCAAAAAAGAAAAGGGGCAAAGGAAAATTAGAATAGAAAGGGGTTTGGGGGATACGGGGAAGATAAGGGGAAATTTAAAACCCCGTAGTAGTTAGGTTTGGGGGTTTGAATCCCCGGGCCTCCCCCAACCCCTTTAAACCACCCCCTTTTAATTTTGGGGGATTTTTGGGGGGGGACAGCTTGGCCCCAAGACATTTAGGAAATCTCTAAAAAAGAAATTGCTGTGTTATACGGGTTTTCTTGAGAAAATTTTTTCCCTTGCCCAAATTTTTTCCTTTTTCTGCAGTTTTTGGGGGGAAATACCGGTGTAAAAAACTCCTTTTCTTCCAAAAACCCCCTTTCACAGATATTCCATGGGAAAAAAATTTTTTCCCAAATTTCCTTTGGTTGTTGAAAAAGTATAAGGATTAAAAAAACCATGTTGTTTTGGGGTGTCAGGGTTCCCCCCCATAAGACCACATTTCACAAAATATTCCATACAAAAAAGGGGGGGCTTAATCCTGTTCCCCAGTAGAAAAGTAAAGAATTCAAAACCCATTGTTGATTTGGTGTCAGGATTCTTCCAAAACCCCCCTTTCATGGGATTTTCCATAGAAAAAAATTATTTCTAATCCTAGTTGGTTTTAAAAAAAATCAAAAGGATTCGGGGAACACTGGGGGTTTTTGGTGTCAGGGATTTTCCCTTTAAAATACAATTTTTAACATTTAAATTCCATAAAAAAAAAATCTTTTCTAACCCTTTGTTGGTTTTTGTAAAGAAATAGGGTTTCAAAACCACTGTTGATTTGGGGGCGGGGTTTTCTTTCAAAGATACTTTTCCACAGATTTTTTTTTTTTTTCCATAGAAAAGATTCTATTTCTAATCTTAGTTGCCAGTTGCAAAGAAATAAGGATTAAAAAACCCAGGGTTGATGTGGTTTGGGTACTTCATAAAAATTACATTTCACAGATTTTCCATAAAAAAAAAATCTATTTCTAATTCTATTTTGGTTGTTGTAAAAGTATGGGGACTAAAAGAACACTGTTAAATTTGTGTTAGGGTTTTTTCCCAAAAGGGACTACTTTTCACAGAATATTCCATAGAAAAAAAGGGTTAAAATTTCAAAACCTGGTTGCCAGTTTTTAAGGGTTAAGGATTCTGTTGTTTTTGTTGTCGGGGTTCTTCCAAAAAACCCGGGTTTTTTCACAGATTTTCCATGGGAAAAAATTTCTATTTCTAACCCTTTAGTTGGTTGGTTGTTAAAAAATAAAGGATTCAAAAACCCACTGTTGATTTGTTTCTCTTTGGATGGGGGTTTTTTCAAAAAGGGATGTGAAAAATCTTGACCTTTTTAATTTTTAAATTTTTTTTTGAACATGGGGAAGTGAGGGGGAAACGAGAAAAGGAGGGGGTGGGCCCTGGAGATGGGGGTAAAAAGACAAGGCACTCCTTCCAGTCCCCGGGACAACCACAAGCTAGCCATTGTCAGTTGCAGGATTTTCCCCATTTTGATTTTGGAAACAAGTGGAATTCCCCCCCTTTTACAGGGTTCCAGTGATTGTGCAGCAGCATAATGCCATTTTTCCGTATGAAGGGTCCATGGCCTGAAGAGCAGGGTGGTTCCTCAGTGTGTTGAGCCATAGAGAAATGGAGGCAGGGTTTAAAGATTTTCTGCAACCAAATTTTTGCCCGTTTTGAAGAGCCACCAAAAAAAGGTCCCTTTGGAAAAAGCCCTTTTCACAAAGACCCTTGCGGTATATTTTTACTGGAACAAGGGTTAGACACTTTTCCGGGGCTGTCCCAGCAGTGATGGGGGAAGGTTTACCCCCAAAATTTAGGACACAAACCTTACTCCGGAGAAAATTTGAAAATTTCCCAAATGTTTTCCCCCAAAATTTTTAGGGCTTCTTTAGGCGGGGGGTTCAGGGTCCCGGGCTGGTTTTAGGACACCACTTAAAACTTTTCCCGAGTACAGCGAAAGAGGATACCAGGGGTGTGGTGATGCTCAGGATGTGGGAAATGGAGGGGAGGGTGAGGCAGGGCTTTGACACCGCGGTTTCAAAATTTCCCCTTTAGTGGTAAATTTGGGTTTGGGAATTGATTTTAAGGGAAAGGAAGGGGGGAAGAGGGGGAAGTCCCGTTTTTCTGCCTCTCAAAAAAGGGGGCTTTGGGAAAACCCGGCAGCATCTTCATACCCTGAGTGCATTTTTATGGCCCACCCTTACCCGGGAAAAATGATCCATACATCAAGGAATCAAAATGAACAGCGATAAAAGGGTTTGGGCCCCCCTCCCCTTGAAACCACTTTTCAAATCAAAATGAACAAAATTTTCCCTTTCCCCCCAAAAAATTGCAGTAAACCAAAATTTTTTGGGCGTGCCCCATTTTACCAAAATCGAAACATTTGGGTTTGGGGTTTTTTCACGTTTAATGTCCCGGGGGGGAACAACGTCAGCAATTGCCCCCGCAGTAGAGTGGGGAAGTAAATGTAGAGGCAGCAACAGCAGCAGCAGGGAGTGTGGCAAAAAGCCTACGTGGAAAATATGGGAATTGTTTTTTACCACCTCCCCCAAAGCCTTAAGGGAGGGCAGCAAATTTAGCACACAGAGATCGCCTTAAAAAACCCCGGTTTCCCAAAACTAAACCCGTGGTCAACCGTTTTTTGGGCCCGGGCCAGACCCCCAAACGATTTCTAGGTGTTTCCCAAAATGGTTGGGAAAGGCCCGAGCTTGTTTTGGGACCCCCATAGAAGTTTTATCCTTTTCCCCCGGCCCGCCGTGTTTCTCGTTTAATTTCACCTTCAAACCCCAGTTGGGGGGTTATAATGACAAACGTTTTCCATTTTCCTTGGAAATTTTGGAACATTTGACATTTATCAAAATGTTTTCCCAAGCGGGGGGATCCTTTAAGGTTTTTTTTTCCCGGGTTTTCCCAATTTTTAGAAAGTAAAATGTAGCCATCTTCTTTTGGGAATGTAAAATACACATTTCATATTGAAAAACCTTTGCTGAACCTTTGTGTTCCCTCTTGGGATGTTCTTGCTGCCACCGCATGTAAAAACATTTCTTGGGGCTCGTGGGAAAAAAGTTTTATATATTTATATAAAAATATATATATAAAGTTTAAATATATATAATTTATAATAATATATATATATATATATAATTAAAATTATATATTAAATATATACCCATATAATATATATATATAACCCTGTGCCATTTTTCCAAAAACAGGGTCCCTTTTTATGTTTCAAAGGGGCCCAAAAGCAACTGCTTACCGCTGACCTCAAATGGATATGCCCGTCCTTTATCTTTTCAGGGTTTGCCATTGAAAGGGAAAGAATTTTTTTTAGGGTTTGAATTTTTTCTGTGGGCTCCCAAGAAACCAAATTTTTCTTCACTAAAATTGTACCCCAAATCCCGTAACTGTTTAAAGGATGTAAAATTTCAGCTTTTTCCCCACCTGTCTCGGTTTTAAATTTTTAACCCGATCATTTTCTCATTGACTTTAATGGGAATCGGCGATTGATCGAGATCGAAAATCAAAATGATTTTCTTTGAAATCGACAATCGACTCAATCTAGATTTTTTTAGTGATCGCTCATCTCTATTTATAATCTTGCCTCAAATGCAATGAAAAAAGGGTAGAATATCATGATGAAGATATGAAAGCTCAGTTGCTAATTTACACTTTGTTCAGTAAATAACCTAAACGGCACCAACACTAACTAAATCATATTAACATAGTGGAATGTCTGACTTTATCTTTGTTATATTCCTTTGTACTAATTTACACAACAGTAATTTTGTATTTGCATCTGTTAAGACAGGAACTCCCCACCTGAAATGCATCAAATATGTTACTCGTAGACTTAAATAAGAAGGCAGTCTAAGAAAAACAATAGAATCAAGCACAAAGACAAGGAATTGTTTTTATTTTCTTTATTGTTTTACTTTAAATTTTATTTTAAATATATACACGACTTGTATCTCTGTAAATCTATAATTACGCTGCAGGATTAAAAATACATGGACATCAATTACTAACATGCATCATTTTAAAAACATGTGTGAATGCAAACTCTATAGTCTAAAGCTGTCCATACACTTTAGATGGCAGACAGGTATGACTTCCTGACTCCACCATAAACATGCACTCTCAAGCTTGCATGTTTTTTTTTTTAAGTGAGAGAATGAAATTACAGACTTTTCTGTAAGATGCTTATCTCCTGCAGGAACATAGGATTGGACATGTTAAAATCCAACATTCCCAATTCTACTTTCCTCCAACAGCTGCCCTAGGAAAGGGTTAGGATTCCCCCATGCATATTAGGTCATTCACTTATCTAGCCACAATCAGCAGGATCAGAAACTTTGTCTTAAATTTTGGCCCAAATTTTTCACAGAACCATGATCCCCCATTAAATTTGCCAAATTTATTACAAACACATAACTACAAGCAACAATATTCATTTTGGTTATTGGGGAAAGGTTTAGTAAGGGTCAAACACCAGTCCCCAATCCCCTCACCCGTTCACGGCTTTCCCCAAGCAGTCTCTCCCAAGGGCGTACATGTGCACACCCTGCCTTGATTAGAAGGGTCAGTGCTCTCCACTTAGCTTTCCTAGAGCCAATGCTCTGGAATCCTA